>APFE031578507.1:134285-178860 GCA_000404065.3 Pinus taeda
TAAGATAGGTGCTTGGAACATTGCCTCTTTAAGATGTTCGAAGGCCTTTGTTGCTTCTGGAGTCCATGAAAATGCATCTTTCTTCAATAGTGTTGTTAGAGGTGTTGCTATTCTCCATAATTCTTAACAAACTTGCGATAATACCTTGTCAACCCGAGAAATCCTCGCAGATGCTTTATGGATGTGGGGATTTTCCATTCCTTAATGGCTTTAATTTTGCTAGGGTCTACCTTAACTCCTTCATGAGAAACAATATGACCCAGATATTCCACCTCTTGTACTCCAAAGAAACATTTGGATCTTTTTGCATATAATTGTTTCTCCTCCAATAGTTGTAGCACCTTGTCAACATGTTCAACATGATCCTTCCAAGACTTGCTGTAGATTAGTATATCATCAAAAAATACTAACACAAATTTTCTAAGGAATGGGTTGAAAATTGAATTTATCAAACCTTGAAATGTTAAAGGTTCATTGGTAAGGCCAAAAGGCATGACCAAAAATTCATAATGACCCTCTTGAGTTCTAAATGTTGTTTTTGGAATGTCTTCTGTCTTCATTCTGATTTGATGATATCTTGAACGAACATCCAACTTGGTGAAGTAAATTGATCCATGCAATTCATCCAGTAATTCATCAATGACATGAATGGGAAACTTATCTTTAATAGTGAGCTTGTTCAACTCCCTATAATCCGAACACATGCGCCATGATCCATCCTTCTTGTGCACCAATACTACTAGAGCAGAGAAAGAACTTTGACTTGATTGAATTATACCAACCTCTATCATTGCTGCAACCATACGTTCAATTTCACTATTTTGGACATAGGGATATCTGTACGGCCTGATGTTTGGAGGAACACTTCCTGGAATTAGATGAATAGTATGATCATGATCATGCATAGGTGGGAGACCTTTGGGAGTCTCAAATACCTTGGAATGATTTTCCAAGGCTATTTGGAGATCTGGAGAAATAGATGATTCCAATGTGGAAACATCTAGCGAACATAATTGTGCAATTACACCTTTTTCTTCATTTTTTAGAAGCTTTGTCATACCATTAGCGCTGATTATCTTTCCTGGTTTCCCTGCAATACCTCTTAATTCAACTTCCTTTCCTTCGTAGAAAATTTGATGAAAAGTTCTTGAAAATTAAAAGCTATTGTACCCAAGGATTGTAGCCATTGGACTCCTATTACAACATTAGCACCTCCATTGGAATGGAAAGCATTGGGCTAGTCAATACATATTCTCCCATGGATAGCTTGATATTATGGCACTTTCCAGAGCATTTTATTGTTCCTCCATTTTCAATCATCACTTGACACTCTGGTGCTGGATATAGGAAGCAATTCAATTCTTTTGCTACCTTACAATGAATAAAATTGTGGGTGCTTCCTGAATCAATCTAAACTATTACCTTTTTCTTCTTGATTTGTCCTTCTATCTTGATGGTTTGAGGAGTGTTAATTCCTGCCAATGCATTACAAGATATGGTCGGATTTATTTCTTCTTCATCTAGGCTTTGTTCCTGGAGTATATATTCTTCTTTTGACCTTTCTTGCTCATTTTCTTCTTCCTCTTCACAATCTATGTAGAATAATTTCTTCTCAGCACACTTATGACCTTTAGTGTATTTGCTATCACAACTGTAACAAAGCCCTTTTGCTCTTTTTTCTTCCAATTGTTGTGGTGTCAACCTTATAGGTTGTGGAAGACTAGGGGCAGCAACACTTTCGTCTTTATAGTTGTGAGTGGTATGCTTCCTGGTTGCCATAATTTTGCTTTCCATTTTTCTTGCTAACCTGAATGCCTTCTCTAATGAATCAGGTTCCCAAAGTAAAATATCATGTTGGATATTATCATTTAAAGGCCCTATGAACACATCAATCCTATGCTACTCTGGAATATTTTTTACCCTTATGTTCAATTTTTGGAACTCCTCAATGTGCTCCGTTATTGAACCCTTTTGTTTGAGACTTATCAATTAGCTAAAAAAAGTGTTTCTTTTTGTATCCTCATAATGTTCTATCAATTCTTCTTTAAAAATTGCCCAAGTGATAAATTGTTTACGAGAGCAAAGCCATTGATACCATACAAACTGATTTGGTTCCAAATATAAAGTTGCCATAGGTACCTTTTGTGTGTTTTGCACATTATTGAGATCGAAAAATTGCTCCATCTGTAATATCCATGTTGCGGGATCCTTGCCATCAAACTTCCTCATATCGATTTTTTGGAATATGGTGGGTCTTCGATCCAACATTAGAGTCTATGGAATCATGATTAACATTTCTTTTGTTCTCATCATGAGTTTCCTTTAGTACCTTTTCACCATTAGTGGCCATTCCTTTTAGCAACTTATTCATATTTATTGTCAATTCTTCCATCTTATCATCCGTGCCATCAATTTTAGCGTCCATGCCATTCATCTTAGCATCCATGCCATTCATCTTAGCTTTCATGCCATCCATCTTAGCTTCTACACCCTTCTTTAAATAATCCATCTTAGCTTCTACACCTTTCTTTAAACCATCCATCTTAGCTTCTACATCTTTCCTTAAACCACCCATCTTAGATTCTGTTGCTTTTTGTGCAAGTGACACTTGTTGCACTTGTTCTTGTAATTTTGATATATCATATAGCATTTCTTCTTCTTCTTCATGAGTCATGCTAGAGCTTTCCGGTTCCTTACTAGGTCATTTTCTTTCCTCAGGGCATTAGTTACCGATAATAATGCTCTACTATGCCCTTTGAATTCCTTCAAAATAAATTTCAAACCAATCTTAAGCAAAAATTTAAAAGAATCTACACACCCTTGTTCACTTTATAGGAGCTCTATTTTGCCTCTGATGTGTCTCTGTAAATTCAAATCATCCAGTTCTGAAATTGTGACCTACAGTAGCCCTCTGTGTCCTCTTTCCAATGCCATGAGTCTGATCCAAATTGGATTCTCCAAGGAAGAATTATGAGAAATCTCCCACAGTGACCTGATTATGGACTAGTTCAGTAAGGTGAACTTGTACGATGTGCCACGAGTCCCTGTTTCATCTTTTGGTTCTAAAAAATATATACCAGAAACTACAGTCCATCCTCTTTCTGCACCTTCTTACAAAATTTCAATCCAATGCTCAGAGAAAACGTTATGATGATTTTCCCCAGGTCACCTGTTTGGAATGTAATTCAGGAGTCTGCAAAAAGACCAACTTCATCATATCATATCTCCGCAAATATAGCGCAAAACGCTCTGAAATTCGGACCCGAGATTCAGCGCGATGTCTTCTCAAATGGGTTTTTATTTAGCGTCTGAAACGTCACAGAATTAAAGTTATTGCGAAAATGCCACGATGACCTGTTTAGAGCAGTGAAACCCTAGAATCCAAAGCTCTGATACCAAATGTTATGAAACCAACTCAAGAAAAAAATAGAAAAGATAGATGAACGCCTTAGAATTTAGCCTCTTCGAGGGGGCAACCTCCTTTACATTACATAAATGAACAATTCTTGGATGATACAAATGACAAAAACTCCTTTCTATATATAGGAGTCTAAGGAGTCACAATATAACCCAGCCGACCTATCAATAATAATATAAAGCCACAAAAATAACAATAGAGGGATTCTATGGGGCACAGTAATAATAATATGGGGGCAATAGGGGCACAAAAATATTAATAAGGGGTACAACTACAATAGTAATGGGGTAATCACTAGTATTATAGGGACCCAACAGAGGATGTCAAAGAGATGGTCTTCCCATAATTGTCCGAGTCATAGTGATGTCTTGCATGGATTGCTCAACCCTATTTTGTCTCACATGGGTACATGTGCATATTTTATGTAATGTCTTGTCAAGTGGAAGTTCAAGTGTCGATAGTTGGATGTAACAATCATAGAGTAGATGAAGAGTCACGAGGGTAGATGAACTGTCACAAAGGAAAATGTCAAGGGCCACCCCACCCTTTGCTATATAAAGTCCCTCATAACTCATTGTACAGGCTTTTGGTCAACCAATCTTCCGATAGGAGTATCTCAGAGAGAGCTTGGACTGTATTGTAATGAGCCTTAGATTCTCCACTGTGCAGAGCTAGTATATCTCTTTGGAGGAACAGGCGACAATGACTGTAACGTTCCGCTGTCAGAACTAGTGGTTGGTAATGGTTGTATTGTATGATTGGAACTTACACTTCTTAATATAATAGAGCCAACACGTCTCATGCATATGCCATATTGTATTTCAACTACCTTTTTTACTCTAAATGATATATGTATCTATTTTCTTACGTATGCATGTGTAGCTATTTTCTTCACATGTATGTATGAATCTTACTAAAACATGTTGTTGGTTTAGCCATCACTTTGGATCGCTAACTTACTTTCCTTCCATGTTGTGATGCATCTTTGCTCATGTGTTCCCTTCTTAACTCCGTGCTTTCACAGTTTTCCAAGGGGTGCACTCACCTCACCCTTCATGTGTTAGAATCGCTCATGCACCTTCCTTGACTTCTCGCATATGTCACACCCTTGCTACCAATAGGGACATCTTACTTGCTTATGTGCGAAACCATGGTCAAGGCGATATATTATGACCCACTACTGGGACTCCTACACCAAACGGTATGAGGTCTAGTTGGGACTTCTTACTGGGGAGATCCCCTGATATGTTGGCGGGTCCAACACCGTCAACAAAAGGATAGTCTTACAATATCCACCATACATGCATGCAAGTGCACTGGCTCTGAGAGCTTCTGATAATTAAGTGAAAGTTCCAAGTACACAAATACAATGATGAAGCACTAGCCCCAAAAGTGGAACATGAAGATATCACTTGCTTCACCAAAGAATGATCCTCACTCCTATGTTAGACTAGAGAAGCCAAGGTTCTCTCTCCAAAATTCCCCTTTTTCTTGAGTGATGAGGGGTTATTTATAAAAAGTGAGGTGACCTTTCACCTCCCCTACACTTGAGCACCCCCATGACTCTTGACTTCCTACTTTGTGCTTCAACTCTGAATGGCTCTTCATATTCCCCATTTGGCTCTTGGACTCATAGAGATAGGATTAGACCCTTCAACATCAATGTCCTCTGCCACCATGTCAATGTCTTCCCCACCCATATTGATTTCTTCACTATCTTCTTCAGGTTCCAGGTCAACTACCTTGCCCTTCTCCTATGCGAAGGGGTTTTCCTTCTGCGTGTGTTTTTTGGGTGATGCGCGCATCGACAATGTTTCTTTCTACTTATATTTCTTCCTTTTAGGACCTTCTTTGGTCGATGTAGGCATCGACTTGGGCGACCTCAGCGATTTGGGTACCTCTGTAGGTACTTCGACACTTGTTATCTCTAGGGCAACTTCCTCAGTGTTGGGCATGGGATCCCCCGCAGTAGATTTTGGGGCTTAAAGCCCAAGTTTTGGTCAATTGTATTATAAGACTCCACAAATTGTAGGCACGGAGCGCGAAGTCTTGGATGAGTCATAGGGTTGTCTGCCCTAAAATATTGTAATTTAATGTAAAGTTGTGTCGGCCTACCCATGGTCTGCGGACCATGGGATTGTATAAATAGAGCGAGGCTCTAAGTGTAAAGATAGCTTAGCGGAGGATAGATAGAATAACGAAGGCATGGTAAGAGCATAAAGTGAAAGTTGAAGTGTATTGGGTCGTAGTGGTAGGAAGAGGCTCTGCAGCTGAGCGCACAGAGGCCTAGTAGAGTCCACAACTGAGTGCGCGGACCCCTGTAGCTGAGTGTGCAGGGCAGAATCAGGTTTGTACTTGGGAGTGAAAGCTAATAAAGAGAAGTTTATTCTTTGCATCTATTCTTAAATCTGTATTTTGATGTTATGCATTACTTTTACTCTGTTATTCACTGCGCACAATTGATAAATACGTGTATGAATGCTTATATGTGAATTTAATCTAAGTAATCAGCTTACAGAAGACTAATTAAGGAAGACTTGGGTAAATAACACGGGTCGCGCTGCGGTTAGAACGACATGAAGATAGTATCATAGGGCGTGGGTTGCCCGCAGGTGCGCGTAACGTAGTAAGTGCGAAGGTTGGATCGTGTACCAATCACCTCATATTAGACATCCCCAAGGTGCGAAAACCTAGTTCTAGCACCCTCCCATACTACTTCGAGTGAGACCTCAGTTCGTGCTCTGCGGACTGTTGTTGAAAGGGCCAATAGTACCGGGGTTTTCTTGGCTAAATCACTTCCGAACTTGGGTCAGGCCCCACTAAACCAACAAATGGTTCCGTTGCCGGGACCGAGATCTACATAAAGGATGTCTGATGTCGTGCCACTGGAACCCAACAAAGAAGGAAATTGAAGAGTGGTTGGACAAGAAGATTCACGAGTTCGCGACACAGGAAAACATAACTCCGCAAGTATTTGAGGAAAAGTGGTTGGAGCGCTACATGTATACAGAAATCCATGAGATTTTCTTTTCATCTTTTCTCTCAGATTTGTATGAGTGGATCGCAAAGTTAGCAGACAGCCAAGGAAGGTGTAGGCTCGACAAAACAATAGTGTGGACTTTGGAACTATTGCGCACACTAGAAGCCTCAGAGGATAAGATAATGCGAGCTGTGGACCACTGGCTTAGCCGAATAATAGGAGGGTTTATAACTGAGTTCGCGGTGGACACGAATGTTAATTACAGCGAGGCAAAGCGATGTTTTCTTAAGGGACCATGAGGTAAGTATATTAAATCTTTGAACACCTGGATTAAGATGTTGTTATGTGAAAAGCGGGTTATGCGAATAGATTAATGTTTGGGACTATGCGGAGTGGAAAGATCTACAGAAGCAGAAGTAACGAAGAATTAGAAAACAATCCCTTAATTTCACCCGCACTAGAGAGCGAGGACGAGCTCGCGAAGGTTTCTCCGAGAAGCGCGATAAGTTTGATAAGGCAACGGATTTTGCGGTTACCACCTCCACCCACACTGCCACCCACTCCACCTCCCTCACCTCCATCTCCACCCACTCCACCTCCACCACCTCCACGGTTTAGTATGGCGAGCGCGATCAAATTACCAGTATTCAGAGGGGTAGGGAATGAGGATTCGGACCAATTATGGTTCGTGGTAATAGCAGTATGGGAAGCATAAGGTGTCACAAACGACAATATTAAGAAGGCTACATTTGTGAGTGCATTGCAGGATTGCGCATTAACTTGGTACATCAAGCACTCTAACGATCACCCAAATGTAGGGATCACAGAGATCCAGAACGTGTTGAACATGGAATTTAGCGAGCCAAAGTCAAAAACACAATTAATCATCGGGTTTAAAGAAATTGCGATGCTCCCGGGCGAGATTCCTTGGGATCTAGATCAACGACTGAAGAGTATGATTTGTGAAGCCAATATGACGTTGACAGATGAACAACATTGCGCATGGTTTGTGGCATATCTGACACTACACTTGAGGACGGCGCTGTCCCTGCAGAAACTTTCTATCCAAGCCAAAGCATTGGAGATGGCGATGAGATTACATGATACCCTAATACAAGACCCTGGGTTGGGAGTTTAACAAATCCACGCGCAACTACAAAATTTGCGTTTGGAAATGCAAAGCTTGAAGCAGGATAGGGCACCGCAGGCAGAGGCACACGAGGAAGTATGGTGCATAAAGTGAAAAGGCCAGGGCCATGACAAGGATCATTGTCCAGTGTTCGCAAAATACTTGGTAGGAGGAGGGCCAATGTCATTGACACCAGAGGCACAGGTAGGGCCGAGTGTAGCACCCTTTATAGTGTGCGATCTGTCAGATAGGAGGGAAACACATGACGGACAATTGTCATTTGCTGCAGAAATATACACAGACACCCTTGTAATTGTTTTGTAATTTCTGTAGGTCGGTAGGCCACGATGAGCGCACTTTCCGCAGTTACGAGCTAATGATGGATCAGACCCCAGCCTATAGGATGTAGACCGAAACGTGAGCCCTCGACCCAGATGTAGGGATGGCGCACGCTGGATTTTAGGGGCGAGGTCGAGGATGAGGTGGAATGGGACCAGGAAGAGGCTGCAGACAGTTAATTTTTTACAATTGCGGAGGACCAGGGAACTATACCCGTGATTGTACCAAACCGACGAGGAAATCTTGTTCGTATTGTGCTCAGTTTGACCATGAAACAATAGACTATTCACAAAGATGCACGAAAAGGGGGTATTCCAGCCTTCCCCGACTCAGAATATACAAATGATGAGGTCTGAGCCACGCGAAGAGGCCCTGAATGCAAACATGATGCTCATAAGTGGTACGACCACGGGAGAAGATACGGGGAAGCAGCCAGAGGAAAGTACATGGGTTTGCAAGGCTCCTACAAAGGAACTTGAGTTTGACTTAGACCGCACAAAGGAGACACTCATGGAAGCTAAGAAGAGCTTCGTGGAGGCCTCCACTTTAGGTAGTAAGGATCAACCAGAGCCAGGAATGGATCCTTCAATGCTCACTACCTTTCTGGAGACATGCATGAAACTGTTGCATAATAGTAAGGCGGTTAAAGGACTACAGGAACTCATCACCAAGTGTGCAGGGTTAGGGGAACCGCACGTCATCTGGATATTGGGGAAGCATGCATTGCCCACTGGAAGGAAAATGAGGTTGAGTACACAGATTGGTGTGTATGAAATGGATCACGTAATCCTAGATCTGGGTTCAGACGTGAATGTATTACTGAAGAAAACATGGGAACATATGGGTAGGCCTGCATTGCAATGGTCCCCTATTCAATTATGAATGGCAAACCAACATAATATTTTTCCCATAGGAAGGTTACAAGGGGTAACGGTTGATATTGAAGGCGCGAGCGCGTAGGTAGATTTTGAAGTAATAGAGATTATCGATGAAAACAATCCCTATCCCACGTTGTTAGGAATAGACTGGGCCACCGACATGAACAGAGTCATCAACCTGAAGAAGAGAAAAATGATCTTTGAGAAAAAGTCACTACGCGTGGTAATCCCACTAGACCCAATCGAAGGAGCACGCTACACTAAATCAGTGTGTGATGATGATAGTGACGATGATCTTGATTGTATTTACAAGATAACTGCGCGAGACCAGGATTGGGTGAATTCGACTGCAGATGGGAGGATATCGTGGGAGCGCGAAAGCTTCTGCACTTTGGATTCAAACGAAGAAGTAGAGTGATGGTAGAATCGGTTGCACGAAGTAACGACAATGAATTGCAACATGATGGTTAGATCACTACGTTGCGTGACAACAAAGGCAAGAGAGCTGCCGACATATGATGGATTGATAGCGGTGGATGAATTCCCGAGCAAATTTGAAAGCGCAGTACCGGAACAACAACAGTTTGATGCGTTGAAGGGGGCACTGCACACAACACCCGCACAATGGTGGGGTACACATCAAGGAAATTTTGAGGACTGGCGTGGATGCAGAAGGATGATGCGTCTACGACTTGGGAAGCCACAACTGCGGTTAGAAGACAAATACAATGGACGAGATGACCCACGTATGCACCTTGCGAAATGGACCAAGTTGTACAGGGAAGAACCACAGTCTGAATGGGTACACTTATTCTACCATACCTTGGATGTAATACCCATGAACTGGTATACTAAGACAGAACTTTGAAATGGTGGCGAATGGGATGTCTTGTGCAAGGGATTTTTGTTAACATTCACATTTGAAGACCAGTGGTCAGATACTATTGACGATGCACTGCAAGCAGTAAAATCCGCCATCTTCAAAATACCACAGGAGCCATTGGAAATTCTGCAACCAGTATGGGCAACCTAGTTAAGCAGTGCCCTAGAATGTTATAATGTGTAGGTGGAGGAGCATGAGACGACCCAGAAATATTGTTATTCCAGAAACCGAAGGCTATCTCGAGGTTCGAGGACCATCAATTGAGGATCCTGACATCACCGCGCCGTTAAAAACAAAGCAGGTAAACATTGGCACAAAAGCGGAGCCGAAGTATGCGACACTGGGAGACTATTGGGATGATGCTACGGTAGATAAATTCGCTGAGTTACTCCATGAATACCAAGACTTGTTCCCAACCAAAATCATGGACCTAAAAGGGATCATTGGCAACTTAGGGATGATGAATATCACCCTGAAACCAGACGCGAAGCCAGTTAAGCAACGACCTTATCGCTTGAACCCAAAGTATAAAGAAAAGGTCCGCGATGAATTAGACAAAATGCTCGCAGCCAGAATTATTGAACCCATGGAAGAATCCGAATGGGTGAGTCCTATGGTAGTGCAGGAGCAAAAACAGAAAGGTAAAATAAGAATATGTGTGGACCTCAACAAGCTCAACGACGCTTGTGTTCACGATCCATTCTCGACACCATTCACAGATGAAGTATTGGAGAATGTTGGCAGTCAAGAAGCCTACTTATTCACGGATGGCTTCTCAAGGTACCATCAGATCAAGATCGCACCTGAAGATAGGAACAAAACAAACTTCGCAATAGAATGGGGCTGCTTTCAGTACACCGTTATGCCCTTTGGACTTAAGAATGCGTCAGCAATATTTTTGCGCATAGTGGTGGCAGCTTTCAAAGAATACATCCATAAGTTCTTAGAGGTCTATCTGGACGATTGGACTATATTTGGATTAGTTAAGCACCATGTAGCGAGCTTACGTTTTATGCTGGATACTTGCCGCCAACACCAGATTGCACTGAACCTTAAAAAGTGCACCTTCCTCATTCCCTTTGGCAACCTGTTAGGCCATGTGGTCTGCAAACAAGGCTTGATGGTGAACCCTACGAAGATTGCTGTTATTCTGAATCTGGAAGCACCGTGCAGTGTCAAACAATTACGCGCTACTTTGCGGCACACTGGCTACTATAGGAAGTTTATCAAGAGTTATGCCCAAATAATCTCGTCGATGGAAAAGCTATTGAAGAAAGATGTGACATATTGCTGGAATGATGATTGCATGAAGAGTTTGGATGTCCTAAAGGGGAAATTGGCCTCTGCGCCAATTTTGGTCTTCCCGAAATGGGACGTGGAATTCATGTACATGTTGATGCATCGTGTAGTGCATTGGGAGCCGTACTCACATAGGAGGGTGCAAAGGGTGTGGATCACCTGATCGTTTTTGTGAGTCGAAGATTGTCCAAAGCTGAAAAGAACTACTCTACCGCCGAACATGAGGGGTTGGCAATGGTGTACGAGCTCCAGAAATACTGACACTATTTACTGGGAGGACATTTCAAGATGTATACTGACCATTCCGCGTTGAAATACTTGGTGAACAAGCCTGTGTTGGGGGGGCGCATATGCAGATGGCTCTTACTGTTTCAATAATATGATTTTGAGGTCATAGTCAAGCCGGGACACTTAAACACAAGACTAGATTGCTTGTCACGAATTGAGACGAGAGAGGAACCAACAAATTTGGAGGAGGGACTACCTGATGCACAACCCTTTTCAGTACGCATCGTGGATGGACAGTTCGAAGATATAATCCATTTTCTAACAACAGCGACTGTGCTGAAGGAGTACTCAATCCAACAAAAGAAGGAATTGGCGGTGCACGCGACAAACTTTTCTGTCATCGCGGGGCACCTCTACAAGATGGGCAATGATGAGATATTGCGAAGATACATACCTAAATTTGAACGAGGTCAGATCCTCGTAGAAGCACATGGGGGTGTTGTAGGAGGACACTATGCAGGACGCGTGACTCCACAAAAGATTCTTTGCGCAGGGTTATGGTGGCTGACCCTGCACCAGGATTCGAAAGTGCATTGTAAGGCCTGCGATATATGTCAAAGGACGGGAAAACCATCACGAAGGGACGAGATGCCACTAAATCCCTAAATGACAATACAACCATTTGAGAAATGGGAAATTGACTTTGTGGGCCCAACCAAACCTCAGGGAAAGACGAGTGTGCGCTACATCATCACTGCGACAAAGTACCTGATGCAATGGGCAGAAGCACAACTAGTCAAGGACTGCACGACTGCCACGACTACCAAGTTTTTGTTCGAAAACGTGCTGACACGATTTTTTTGCCTGAAAATCTTAATGATCGATTGTGGAACACATTTCTTGAATGAAACCATCAGCATGCTCACAGAAGAGTTCCAGGTTTATCACTAGAAAAGTATACCATACCATCGAGAGGCTAATGGAACAGTAGAAGCATTCAATAAAATACTAGAGACTGCGTTGACCAAAATATGTAATGCGCAGTGGGACGACTGGGACCTACGCGTACCCACTGTGTTATGGGTGTACAGGACAACATGCAAGAAATTGACGGGACAAACACCATTCCGGTTGGTCTATGGTACGGAAGCAGTCATGCCGATGGAATACATCGTACCTAGTCTGCGAATAGCAGCGCTCATAGGCATGACGGACCACGAAGATCTGGAAGAAAGCTTTGTGCAATTAGATGAACTTGAGGAAGAATGATTTCTAGCCAGATTTCACCAGTAGGTACACAAGCAGTGTGAAAAAGTGTGGCACGACCACCATATCAAGTTTCACACCTTCAAGGTAAACGATTTAGTGCTCCTGTATGACAGCAAGTTCGAATAAGTTCCCAAAAAATTTAGAATGCACTGGTTGGGACCATATGTGGTAAAAGAGGTCACATACGGAGGCGCGGTCTAGCTAGTCAAACTTAATGGAGAACCCTTCCCAGGAAAAGTAAATGGCAGTTGCCTGAAGCCCTACATGGGTGGGCCGACTATTTGACTAACTGACTGAAGCATAGTCTTCGTGACTTGAGGAGTTGGACAAGGGCGCGGGACTATAACTACTAGCAAAAAAAGATGATACCAAAGAAGAGACATAAGTCAGATGTAGACGATTCAGATGGAGGAATGGAGTAGATCCAACAAACAATAGAACAGTGTGCTGCGGACCTTCGCATAACATAGGCATAGTTGGAGGCGCTCTGTGCCAAGATCGCCGCACCAGCAGAGTGACTCGAGACGAGTCACGATGATTGTGTTGGGGGTTTGTTGGGCATGGGATCCCTTGCAACAGGTTTTGGGGCTTAAAGCCCAAGTTTTGGTCAATTGTATTGTAAGACTCCACGAATTGCAGGCGCGAAGCACGAAGTCTAGGATGAGTTTGAAGGCTGTCCGCCCTAAAATATTGTAATTTAATGTAAAGTTGTGTCGGCCTACCCATGGTCTGTAGACCATGGGATTGTATAAATAGAGCAAGGCTTTAAGTGTAAAGATAGCTTAGCAGAGGATAGATAGAATAGCGAAGGCATGGTAAGAGCATAGAGTGAAAGTTGAAGTGTATTGGGTCGTAGTGGTAGGAAGAGGCTCTGCAGCTGAGTGCGCAGAGGCCTAGTAGAGTTCGCAGCTGAGTGCGCAGGGCGAAGTCGGGTTTGTACTTGGGATTGAAAGCTAATAAAGAGAAGTTTATTCTGTGCATCTATTCTCAAATCTATATTTTGATGTTACGCATTACTTTTACTCTGTTATTTACTGCACGCAATTGATAAATACATGTATGAATGCTTATATGTGAATTTAATCTAAGTAATCAGCTAATGGAAGACTAATTAAGGAAGACTTGGGTAAATAACATGGGTCGCACTACGGCTAGAATGGCGCGAAGATAGTATCACAGGGCGCGGGGTGCCGTGCAGGTGCGCGTAGTGCAGTAAGTGGGCAAAAGTTGGACCGCATACCAATCATCTCATATCAGACATCCCCAAGGTGCAGAAACTTGGTTCTAGCACCCTCCCATACTACTTCGGGTGAGACCTCAGTCCGCGCTCCATGGATTGTTGCCGAAAGGGCCAGTAGTACAAGGATTTGCTTGGCTAAATCACTTTCGAACTTGGTGATCTGAAAATGAAACCACTTGTATTTTCTGTTCAAGGTATTCATTTCCATTAAATTACATGTGCAAACTGTTACTCATGTCTTGCAATTGAAACAAAGTGTTTTTGGTAAATTTCAGAGTCTTATGTGTGAAGGAGTGTTATTTCATTTTACTGTTTAGCATATCAAATCTGAAAAACACATCAAGATAAAATCACATAATATAACACAGCAGCTGATAAGGCAGTTCACCCCTTCTGGGCTACATCTACCGAGTCCAAAGCCCCCAAATGGGCATGTCCTTGCTCTTATTAGATGCTCAAATTGGTTATACAGTGAAAAGAAAGCCTAAACAGGCAAAATAAGTTGTGAAAATGAGTTCAGAAGACAAAAAACAGTCAAGAATGACTTTTTTTCACCTCCAATGGTTAACCATAGCCCAATATAGCTCCAACACTCCCTAGGCCCTGATGGCTCTCCAAGCTTCTTTGCTGAAAAACACCTGAAGATGAGCTTTGTTGACTCTAAAACCTCTACCATTGGCTCTGGAATACTCAGAATACCCAAAATAAAAAAAAAAATTGCTCCAAAAGGATCTCCCTAGTGAAAGTTATGACCAACTAAAGTTTTGTCCAAGTTGGCCAAAAGAAAATCCGCCAAACTTGGAGTAACTGGAGTTAGGCCCGCCAATTTTGGCCAACTCCGCCAAGAATGGCGCGCTCCGCCACATTTGTCTGCGCGGTTAACTGTAACATTAAACGCTAGGTGTCTTGGTCACATGGGCCGGCTAGACCCCCGCCGGCGAAACCGTTAATGGTTAGACAACTAATTGTTTAAATATAATTTTTGAGCTATTGTGGTTAAGGAACCACTCATAGCCTGCCCAGTTAGTTCGCTTGGCTAGCAGCAAGGAGACTAGGGATTGATTCCTGCGGACTGCAATAATTTTTGACCTTACCACCGTTTCTCCAACTAGGTGCCATGTGGCGGTCTCCTGGAATGCCACGTGGCACCCATTGATTTGTCCTCAATTTACACATATCTAACCACAACTTGCCAAGTGTCCAAATCTGATTGGTCTGCAGGGAATATTCCAAGGAATATTCCTAGAATTTTCTTTTTAAATTTTTGTTAAAGTCAAAAGTCAACCCTAGTCAACTGATTTTTGAAGGAAATTGTAAACTTCAAACTTGAATAACTTTCACATACAGTGTCGGATTTGAGTGCCGTTCATCGCTACAAGATCATATCGATGAGGCCTATTCGGTCATTCTGGTTTCAACAAATTCTGAGTAATTCAAAATTTGAGCATTTTTTCCACTTAGGACATGATCACTTGATCACCTAGGTTAGGCCCCACTAAGCCAACACTCAGCTACCATTGCTACCTTCGAGGTAGCTCCTTCAGTTGTCATTTTTTCTCCGGAACTCACGATTTCTACGGGCATCGACATGATGCTTGTAAAAATCTCCTGTGCTTCCTTTTGCAACCTCTCAAACACTAAACTCGCTATCAAAGTTTCAAAGTTCTCACAGTTCATATGTGCCTGAGAGCTCAAGACCTCAATTCTCAAAATGCCAAGTGATTTTCGCTGCGCAGCGATTTGTAATTTATAGGCATTTTCGAATTCAAATCCGACCGTTCCCCCCAAAATTCATTCATAACTGCTAGATTGGCAACAGATTTTCAAAGATATTGCCCTTAAATTCTAACTTAAATGTTGCCCCCCTCGCTCTATTTAACCGTTTTCCCACTGCAAAAGTCATGAACAGTGACCATAACGGTCACTTTTCGGCTGTCTTGCGTGATCTCTCCTACAATAACACAACTCCCCTTGCGCTTCTCCTGACATTGTGACAATCTTCCATTGCGTATAGTACCCTAATCACGTAGCTCTACAACCCAGGTAGTGTAGTTTATAGTCCCGCGCCTCCTTTCGTTTGCTTGGAGTGCTAAGACTGCATGCCTCCATCATGTAGTCATCTAGCCGAATCACCTGTGTATGGCTTCAATCGACTGCCATTCACCTTTCCTGGTAAGGGTTCTCCATTTAATTTTACCAACTGAACTACTCCACCGTCAGTAATCTCCTTGATGACATATGGCCCCAACTAATGCATCCTAAATTTTCCTGGAAATTTATCAAACTTGTTGTCATATAACAAAACTAAGTCATTTACCTTGAAGGTACGCAGTTTGATGTGTCGATCGTGCCATGTTGTTTCTCCTTTTGAAATTCTTGATAGAATCCAGCTAGAAATCTATCCTCTTCAAGCTCTATTAGTTGTGTGAGCCTCTCCTCCAGGGCTCCACAATCCGCCATTCCTATGAATGCCATTATGCACAGACTAGGTACAATGTACTCCATCGGCATCACAACTTCTACGCCATAAACCAGCCTGAACAATGTTTGTCCAGTCAGCTTCTTGCAAGTCGTTCTATAAGCCCATAGCACCGCGGGTACGCGCACATCCTAGTCATTACTTTGAGCATTGCAAACCTTTGTTAGCGCGCTCTCCAATATTTTGTTAAACACTTCTACTGTCCCATTCTCCCGCATAAGGCATACTTTTGTGATGGTAAACCTAAAATTTCTCCGTCAACGCGTTGATCATTTCATAAGAAAATGCGTACCGTGATCACTCATAAAAATCTTCGGACACCCAAAGCTTGTCAGTACATACTCAAAAATGAACTTTGTTATTGTTGCACCTATACAGTCCTTCACAGGCTATGCCTCTACCCATCTAGTTAAATACTCAGTCACGGTGATGATGTATAACACACCTGTCTTCTTTCCTTGAGGCTGAATAAAGTCAATCGCCCACTTTTCGAATGGTTGTAATGTAACCGATGGATTCAGAGGTAGCTCATCCCTCCGCAAGGTTGTTCTAGTCCTTTGGCATGCATCTCATGTCCTACAATATGCCTTTGAATCCTTATGCAGTGTTGGCCACCATAACCTAGCGCGTAGAATCTTCTGCTTTGTTTCTTTGCTTACATAATGTCCTCCTGCGGCTCCTCCATGAACCTCAACAAGGATGTTATTTCATTCAAATTCTAGCACATAACATCACAATATTTCATTTGATCCTATTTTGTACAAGTGCCCCGCAATGACAGAAAAGTCTGCCGCGCGCACTACCAGTTCCTTCTTCTGTTGACTTGTATATACTTCCGGATCCATTCCTGTCGTCAGGAAGTGTATAATATCTTCAAAGTGACTATCCGCGACGCGCACTCCAAAGAGCTGCGCGTTAGGTAGTCCTTCCTCCAAATTAGTAGGCTCTTCTCCAATTTCAATGCGCGACAGATGATCCACTCCTGCATTCAATCGTCCTAGTTTCACAATGACTTCAAAATCATTCCTGGAACAACAAAAGCCACCTGCATATCTTCCCCCCCAAAATAGGCTTGTTGACTATGTATTTCAATGCAGAATGGTTTGTAAACATCTTAAAATGCCCACCCAACAGATAATGTCTGAACTTATGGAGCGTGTACACCATAGCTAATCCTTCGCGCTCGGTCGTGGAATAATTTTTCTCAGCTTTGGACAACTTCCTACTTGCAAATGCTATAGGATGATCCAAGTCCCCTTCACCTGCCTGTGTCAGTACTGCTCCCAGTGCAATACATGACGTGTCCACATGCACATGAAATTCCTGCTTCCAATCTGGGAAGACTAGGATCAACGCGGTGATCATTTTCTCCTTTAGCACATCCAAGCTCTTTTGACATTATTCATTCCAACAGAACGTAACATCCTTCTTTAACAATTTTTCCATCGGCGTGGTGATCTGGGCATAGATCTTGATGAATTTCCTATAGCATCCCGTATGCCCCAACGTTGCGCGTGGCTGTTTCACACTCCTTGGCACCTTCAAATTGATTATGACCGCGATCTTCGCAGGGTCTAGCATCAAGCCTTGTCTGCATACCACATGACCCAACATGATCCAAATAGATCCTAGAAAACCCTCTAAGTCTTCAAACACTTGAAACTATCACATGAGAAGAACTTTTCAAAAATTTGGATTACACTATCAAGAGGCAAAAACGTAAAGAAATCAGTAAAATAAGGCTTATCGGGGGCTTACAACAACTTTGCATCAAAGTCGTCGGATATGGCCAATCAACGGTCCAGATTCGATCAGCCAATCACTATCGGCGGTGGCAAGCAGGGGCTATCGACGGAGACCATATGGAATATGCACTAGCAATCAGTGCAGGTCAACGAGGATTGTCGATCAAGCGCGCAGATCGACGGCCTATGTTAACGCGTGATATCGCAATTGGCAAACACAAAGGAGCGATTACAATCGTCCCGGGATATGTACGATATGCGATTGTGATCAATCGCATTGCAACATCGCATCGGAACATTACAATGGAGTGAGGCCGTGATAGCCAGACCAGATAACATTATAGATGATATTCTATATATTTTGGAGTTCGGAAAACGTCAATTTCCTTTGCATTTCACATTTCCGCTAAATGAATGGATTACAAAGGAAATACGCCTGATGCGATATTACGGACCTGAAAGGGTTTATTAATGTTTTTGGATACTATTTCAAGTCCGATATGAGCAGGATTTCATGTTTGAATGTATTTTTTAATATAAAAGGGAAATCACAAAACATGCAGGATTTCGGGAGGACCCATGGCGATAAATGGTTTAGGCTGGGCTCTGCCCAATCCCATATAATGGCTACCACATGTCCAGGCTAAGGAGAGAGGAAACCACCCTTATCATGTGGTTAACCTCCGTACGAAAGAGCTGCCCGAAACGAACCACAGCCATTGGATCTAGATCTCCCAGGTCAACGATGGAGATGCGATAAGCGGCCTAAAGGCGGACCAGATAGAAAAATAGTGTGGAGTTATGAATATTTCAAATCCGATAAACAATGAATTGGTGGATTTTCCCGTGTTTTGTAGCGTTTCTTTGTGTAAACAGAAAACGACCAATTTTGGGATTTCAAAGGCCTGATGACCCATTCCCTTACAGAGTAGGTGGCCACCATCCCTGAAAGCATTTAGCAATGATTACTAACGCTTAGAGGGGGTTTTTGGGCGGACAAAGGTCGAGAAGCCAGAGATCCGAGAAGGTGAAACGAACAAACAACATCGATTGGCTTTAAAGCCACAGATTGACAGAAAACAGGGTAGGCAGTGCTGAAACAGAGCAACAGAGACAAAGAAATGAGTGAGGAGAGTCTGTGTACTCAAAAGAGACTTGGGGGATCCAAATAAAGGCTTATTGTTTTGTATCTATTATGTGAGGCTCAAATTGAGCTCACTGTTGTAAAACTTTGTTTTGAAGACATAATAGAGCGGTCACCATTAAAGGCTGGACCAAGAGATATAGCCCAGGAGTATTGGGTGAACTCCTTATGAAACTTGCTGTGTTTATGTGTGTTGTCTATTATGCTTCTTTTACTGCTTCATTGTCTATGTATTTTGCAATCTTATCGATCCATTGCACAAAGTAACATAGGAAAATCCATGCACATGAGTCTGTAATACCTTAATAATTGTTTAAGATCTCATTATCAGATCAAGTGGTATCAGAGCTTTAGGTTTGCTAAGGTTAGACAAGCTTGTGCTGGATTGGTGAATGCTAACTAGGTCAAAGCTCAAATTAGGAGAAGGAGAACTGGTTGAGACTAACCCAGAAATTGGAACAGTCCATCCTAGGAGGAAAATGGCAGAAGAAATTCCCTCGGAATCAGACTCTCAGTTCATGGACAGTTTCATAACCATGAGAGCCATGGTAGAAGAGATGTATCGAGAATTTAAGAAAGGTCGAGGTGAAGATACTTCAAACTCCAAATAAGACAAAGGAACAGAGGAACCTCTTCTATATGGCCATTCAGAAGGCAAAGGGGAAGGGAAAGATCCTCCTCTAACAACACCTCCTTCTAGCCCTTTGATTAAATTAGATGTAAAATTTGATTTGCCAATATATTATGGAGAATTAAATGCAAAAAAGCTAAATAACTGGATTAGACAGATTGATGTATATTGCATGGTGCAGAACATCGATTCAGAAAGGAGAAAGATTTAGCTGGCCAGCCTTCGCCTTGGAGGAACTGCCCTAGTGTGGTGGGAAGGCAGGACACAAGCTGATTTGAAGAAGCATGGTAAAATTCTTTCTACCTGGAGTGAATTTGTTTCTAACATTAAAAAACAATTCTATCCACTAGCTTATATGCAACAAGCTATGATGGTTGGAAAACTCTTCGCCAATTAGAGGGGCAAAATGTTCAAAGCTATACCTAGGAATTTAGAAAAAGAGCTTTAATTTTAGGCATTTCTCTAGACTCACCTTAAACTTTGCTGAAGCATATAGGTGGTCTACACAGCTGTTTGAGGCACACCATTCTCATGTTTAACCCTACTAGCATAGATGAGGTATCAGTTCAAGCTACACATTTGAAGGCTAGAGGCAAGAATGTGAACCCAAAGATTGGGGGATCATTAAAACCCACTGCAAGCAAGAACAAGGAAAAGAGGAGGCATAAATGGAAAGAGAGGAAGATAAACAATGTACAGAAGGACAAACCTTCATGCACTCACTGCAAGAAGGATGGACATGATGATGAACATTGTTGGTCTTTGCATCCGGAGTTGAAACCCAAGAAGTTTGATGGAAAGAAGAAGAAAACTGCTTCTGCTATACAAAAAGATTGGGGGTCAGACTCAGGTGATGAAAGAACAATCACAGCCACAGGTATAAAAGGTAAAAATTCTGAAGCATCTACTAGTAATTCTGCACAAGCTATTGATAATGAAGAAAATGAGAGGAAAAGACATGAACTTTTTCATATTAGAGTTATTTCCAAGCATCAAAAGATTGATACTTTATTTGATAGTGGTTCACAAGTAAACTTGATTATGAAACAATTGTAAAGAAGTTGGGAACTACTAACCACACCTCACAAGAAGCCATATCCATTAGGTTGGGTATGTGATAAAGCAAAGCTACAAGTGACTAGACAATGTAAACTTAGGTTTGCATTTGGGTCAACATTTTAGATGAGGTTGAGTTAGATATAGTTCCCTTGGATATATGTGGTGGCTTTAGGAAGTCCTTATTTGTATGATAGAAAAGCCATTTTCTATAGAGATGAAAATGAGTATCAACTCACAAAAGATGGAATAGAATATATTGTAAGAGCTCATCAACTCAAAAATAATTACACTGTCATAAACTCAGGGCCGATGAAAAGAATTGTAAATTCATGCAAGCAATTTTTACTAATCATTGTAAAGGAAAAGAAACCTGATAAAACCAATGTATTTGAGGGCTGTGATGCTAAATAGAAAGCTGATTTAGAAAAAGTTGTTTCAGAATATGATATCCTATTTCATGAACCTAAAGGTCTACCACCCAAAAGGGAAATTGTACATGATATTCATTTGCAGCAAGATGCTCCATTGCCTAACATCGAAATGTATAGGTTATCTGATTTAGATAATCCAGAGATCAAGAAGCAGGTACAGGAGATGCTCGACAAAGGGTTCATAAGACCAAGCACATCACCATGCGGATCTCCAATTGTGTTGGTGAGAAAGAAAGATGGTTCATGGATGATGCGCATTGATTACAGAGCACTGAATAAAATAACGATCAAGAATCGTTATCCTCTTCCTCGCATAGATGATCTATTAGATCAGTTGAAAGAAGCTATTTACTTTCCCAAATTGGACTTGCGTAGTGGCTACCGTCAAGTCAGAGTTGCAGAAAAAGATGCATGGAAGACTACTTTTAAAACAAAGCAAGGGCTGTATGAATGGCTAGTTATGCCTTTTGGCTTAACTAATGCTTGTGCCACTTTCATGAGCGATATGAATGATGTACTCCAAACTTTTATTGATGATTTTGTAATTGTATATTTAGATGACATTCTCGTTTTCAGTAAAACATGGGAAGAACATTTGAAGCATGTTAAATTATCAAAATGTGAATTTGGTAAAACATCTTTGAATTATTTGGGTCATATAGTAGGGGGTGGTGAATTGAATATAGATCCCTCTAAGGTTGAAGTCATTATGAACTAGCCTAAACACAAATCTTCTACAGAAGTTAGAAGCCTCTTAGGAGCAACACAATATTGGAGAAAGTTCATTGCTAACTTTTCCTTGATTGCAGCTCCCTTACATGCTTTGACAGGATTGAACAAGGTGTTTCAGTGGGGAGGCAAACAACAGAAAGCCTTTGACACCTTGAAAAAAAAAAATTAGTACAACACCAGTACTAGCATTGCCAGATCTTCAAAGACCATTTGAGATTGAAACAGATGCCAATGACTATGCCATGGGAGTAGTGTTGATGCAACACGATAAACCCATATGTTATCAATCTGAGACATTTAATTCTGCAGTAATTAATTATCCCACATATGATAAATAATAGTATGCATTAGTACAGAGTGTGAAAAAGTGGAAACATTACCTATTGGGCAAGGAAACAATTATACATACTAATCATCAACCACTTCGATATTTACACACAAACTAAATTGCAGCAATCAAGGCACTATAGGTGGATGGGTTTTCTACAACAGTTTCATATAGTCATCAGGTATAAGAAAGACATACACAATAAAGTTGCATATATGTTGTCAAGACCAATCATAAATGCATCTACTATACTTAAGCATAATTCAATATTGCATGAAAGCTACATTGAACAATATGCTCAAGATGTAGATTTTAAAGATGTATACGCAACTTTAAGTCAGGGCAAACAAGTAGGAATTGGATTATCATGTTAAGGACCAACTCTTATATCATTTGGGAAAGTTATGCATTCCTCAAACTGAAAGAGTTAACATAATCCGAGAAGCACACACTTCTCTAATATCAAGGCATTTTGGTGTAAGTAAAACAGTTGCACAACTGCAAATATTCTGCTATTGGCCAAGAATGCATGAAACAGTTTCTAGATATATTAAAGGGTGTACCATGTGTGCTAAAAGCAATCCCAACAATAGAAAACTAGGCCTGTACACTCCACTTCCAGTTCCTTCTCATCCTTGGGAAAGTGTTTCCATGGACTTTGTTGGGGGATTTCCAAAATCTAGAAAAGGTCATGACTATTTATATGTTATTGTGGACATGCTCAACAAAATGTGTATTTTAATACCTTGTAACAAGCAGATTACAACTGAACAAACAACGAAGTTGTTATTTCAGCATGTCTGGGTGAATTTTGGGTTACCACTTCCATTGTATCTGATCGAGATTCCCGATTTGTTGGGAAGTTTTGGTCAAGTCTATGGGAGTTGATGGACACCAGACTGAAGAAGAGCACAACCTTTCATCCAAAAACAGATGGCCAAATAGAGGTGGTCAACAGGACAGTGATCCAATTTCTCAGGGGCTATTGTAGCAAGCATCCCAAGCTTTCAGATGAACATTTGTGTTATGTTCAACTTGCTTACAACTATGCTAAACATTCTTCTACATAGAGATCTCCTTTTGAGCCTTGTTTCGGTTTTACACCAAGGTCTCCCTTGGATTTTGTCTTTGGAAAAGACATAGCAGTTGATGGACATAGTGATGTGGACAAAGCAACCAAGTTCATTGAACAGATCCAAGAAATTCACCAGGCAGTGTAGGAACAGTTGGAAAAGAGCCAAGCCACGTACAAGGCAAGGCATGATAAGCATCGAATTGAGCATAGCTTCCAAGTTGGTGATCAAGTCTGGCTGTACATTAACAAAGATAGAATGCAAGGTGAAGGTAAGAAGCTGAAGCCAATAAGGTATGGGCCTTTCAAGATACTTGAGAAAATTTGTGAGAATGCTTTTCGCCTTGATTTTCCAGCTTACATGCACATCTATTTAGTATTTAATGCAGAGAACTTGAGACTATTTGAACCTTCTTTGATTGAAGATCCCGAAGAGCAAAGTCAGTTGCCTTCTATTGATGATCTGTTGCCTGAATATCTCAATGAATTGCAAGAACATATAGTTCTGGACAAGAAGGTGAGAACTACGTGTAGAGGGGATGTTGAGTACCTCAGAATTGGACTCAAAGGTTCAACCAAGCAGTGCAATATGGATAGAGATTGGAAAACTGAGGAAGCTGTATCCTCACTTTATTGATGCTTAAAAACCAACTTTTGGTGGTCCAAAATCCTTTTCAGTGGGAAGGCGTGATCCAAATGGATCCTAGAAAACCCTCTAAGTATTCAAACAAATCTATTGCATGAGAAGAACTTTTCAAAAAGTCAGATTACACTATTGGGAGGCAAAAATGTGAAGAAATCAGTAAAATAAGGCTTATCAAAGGCTTATAGCAACTTTGCATCAGAGTCGTTGGATCTGGCCGATCAATGGTCTAGATCCGATCGGCCAATCGCAATCGGCGGTTGCAAGCAGGGGCTATCAACAGAGACCACACGGAATATGCGATAGCGATTAGCGCAGGTCAACGAGGACCGTCGATCAAGCGCGCAAATTGACGACCCATGTTAACGCGTGATATTGCAATCGGCAAACATAGAGGAGCGATTACAATCAACCTGGGATATGTGCGATATGGGATTGCAATCAATCGCATCGCAACATCGCATCAGAACATTACAACCGAGTAGGGCCGCGATAGCCGTACCCGATAACATTATAAACGATATTCTGTATATTTTGAAGTCCAGAAAATGTCAATTTCCTTTGTATTTCACATTTTCGCCAAATGAATGGATTACAAAGGAAATACGCCCGCTGCGATATTACAGACCCGAAAGGGTTTATTAATTCTGGTGAATACTATTTCAAGTCCGATATGAGCAGGATTCCATTTTTTAATGTATTTTTTAATATAAAAGGGAAATCAATAAACAGGCAGGATTTTGGGAGGACCCAAGGCGGTAAATGGTTTGGGCCAGGCTTTGCCCGATCCCATACAATGGCCGCCACATGTCCAGGCTAAGGAGAGAGGAAACCACCCTTATCGGGTGGTTAACCTCTGTACGAAAGAGCCGCCTGAAACGAACCACAGCCATTGGATCTAGATCTCCTAGATCAACGGTGAAGATGCGATAAGCGGCCTAAAGGCGGACCCGATAGAAAAATAGTGCGGAGTTATGAATATTTCAAATCCGATAAACAATGAATTGGTGGATTTTCCCATGTTTTGCAGCGTTTCCCCATGTAAATAGAAAACGACCAATTTTGGGATTTCAAAATCCCGATGACCCATTCCGTTACAGAACAGGTGGCCACCATCCCTGGAAGTGGTTAGCAATGATTGCTAATGCTCAGAGGGGGATCTGAGCGGACAGAGGTCAGAAAGCCAGAGAGACGAGAAGCTGAAACGAACAGACAAAGCCAATTGGCTTTAAAGCCACAGATTGACAGAAAACATGGGAGGCAGTGCTGAGACAGAGCAACAAAGACACAGAAGTCAGTGAGGAGAGTCAATGTACTCAGAAGAGACTTGGGGGATCCAAGTAAAGCCTTATTGTTTTGTATCTGCTATGTGAGGCTCAAATTGAGCTCATTATTATTAAACTCTATTTTGAAGACATAATAGAGAGGTCGCCACTGAAGGTTGGACGAGGAGATGTAGCCCAGGAGTGTTGGGTGAACTCCTTATGAAGCTTGCTGTGTTTATGTGTGTTGTCTACTATGCTTCTTTTACTGCTTCATTGTCTATGTATTTCGCAATCTTATCAATCCATTGCAAAAAGTAACATAGGAAAATCCATGCACATGAGTCTGTAATACCTTAATAATTGTTTAAGATCTCATTATCAGATCACAGCAAGATCCCAAAAGGGACACAAAACAAACATTTCTTTAGATTGAGCATGATTTGGTACCTCCAGCATGTATCTAGCATCAAGCGCAGACTTGCCACATGGCGCTTTACCAATCCAAACACTGTCCAATCATTAAAGTATACCTCCAGAAATTTATGAATGAAGTCCTTGAACGTTGCGATGACTACACATGAAAAGATCGCTAGCACATTCTTCAGCCCAAAAGGAATTACAGTGTACTAAAAGCATCCCCACTCGGTCGTGAAGGTCATCTTACTTCTATCCTCTCGCGCGATCTTGATCTGATGGTACCCTGAGAACCCATCAGTAAACGAATATTCTTCTTGGTCGCCAACATTATCCAGCACCTCATTGGTGAACAGAGTTGGGAAGGGATCATGCACATAGGCATCATTCAACTTCCTGAGATCTACGCATATCCTTATTTCATCTTTCTGCTTCTTTTCCTGAACTACTATTGGGCTCACCCAATCAGATTCTTCCATCGGTTCAATAATACCTACTGCAAGCATTTTATCCAACTCTAAGCGAACCTTTTCTTTATACTTCGGATTGAGGCAGTAATATCTTTACTTCATAGGCTTTGCGTATGGTTTAGGGTGATATTCATGACACCCAAGTCCCCTATTATCCCTTTCAGATATGAAAACTTTGTGGGGAACATATCCTGATATTTGCGGAGTAGTTCGGTGACCTTATCTACTATCGCATTGTCCTAGTAGTCCCCAATCTTTGCAAACTTCGGCTCTGCCTCCATGCCAATGTTCACCTGTTTAGTTTTGAGTGGCTTAGTTATGTCTAGGTTCTCTAGTTGCAGTCCTTCAACTTCGCTGTGACCTTTAGTCTCTGGGATATTATTCTTCCTCGGGTCTTTGTCTTCTTCTTCTGCTGTTACATTGTAGCACTCTAGTGCATGGCTCAGATGGGTAGTCCAATAAGGTTGAATCAAATCTAGAGGATCCTGTGGTACCCTGAAGATTGTTGCCTTAACCTCTTGCAATGCTTCATTGATACATTCAAACTCATCCTCAAATTTGAACGTCATAAAAAATCCTTGGCATAAAACATCCCATTCTTAAGTGCCATGGTGGAGTTCTATCTCCAAGTACCAATTCATCAGTATAACATTCAAGGTATGACAAAACAGATGGACCTGCTTCGGCTGAGGTTTCGCTCCATACGCTTCAGTCCATTTGGCCAAATGGTCGCGCGGATCATTCCTCCCATCATAATTTTCTATTAGTTGTACTTGTGGGTGACCAAACCACACTCTCATCATTTTTTTGTATACATGCCAATCATAAAAAATGTCCTTGTGTGTGCCCCACCATCTCGCTGGCGTAGCACGCAGCGCTCAGTCCAGGGCCTGGAAGCAATGTTTATCTGGCACTTCTCTCTCAAATGCATCCAAAAAGTGATCAACATCAGTTAAACCATCATAGTAAGGCAAATTTCTTACCTTTGATGATACACATCGCAATGACTTGGTCATCATATTACAGCGCAATGTAGATACTTCATGCAATCGATTCTGCCACTGCTCCATTTCTTTGTCTGAATCTAATGTGTAGGAACTCTCGCGGTCCCATGAAATATGTCCGTCTGCTGTTGGATTCACCCAATCCTGATCTCACGCTGTTATCTTGTAAATCTTGTCCAAATTGTCATCACTTTCATAATTGCGGATCGGTTCAATATAGCTTAGTCCTTCTACAGGGGCCAGGGGCACTAGCAGAGCGATTTCTTTTCAAATATCATCTTTCGCTTCTTTCAGATTAATCACCCCATTCATGTCATTAGCCCAATCAAACCCAAGGAGAACAACGTAGGGGTTTTTTGTCTTTGAGGTTTCTACGAGTTTCATGATTATGTAGATTATCTTCCGGATACATCACATTAGGTTTCTTTTTAATCGACGTTTCGAACCAGCAACAATGCTTCATCTTCAGGATGTGAAAGATTGTTGAAAGAATGGTCTCATTTTTCCAAATATATAGAGATGTATGAGATGTTTAGCCAACAGGTATTATGATTTGTTAATTATAATTTTAATTGTTTTATTATATTTTGTTAATTTAATTGTATTTGTGAAATTTAGGGTTTAAAAATGCGACATAATTAATTTAATTATTCTTTTAAAAAATTATTATGGAATTATTATTTTTTATTAGGGTTATGGTTATATTAATTGTATTTGTATTAATCATTTCGTATTTTTAATTATATTCATTTTGATTAATTTTTGGCAATTATTTTAATTAATTAATTATTTTGATTATTTTTAATTATTCAATTTTAATTAATTAATTATTTTTTAATTGTCTAATTCTATTTATTTTTAATTAATTTATTAATTTTTTATTTTATCTATTATTGTTGTGGCTAATCCATTTTTCTTATTCTATTTGTTTTCATTAATATGTTTAATGTAATTGTTTTTACTTGTCTTTATATTAATTTTAATCATGTTGAATATTAATTAGAATAAATTTTTATGTTTTATTGTAATCATTTTAATGTTTATTCTAGGGTATGGTTATATTAATTATTTTCATTAGGTTATGGTTATATTAATTAAATTTGTATTTATTTTGATTAATTTTATAATTGTTTAATTATATTTATTTTAATTATATTTTGTTTTAATTAATTATTTAATTTTAACTATTTTAATTTTAATTATATTTATTTAATTAGTTATTAATTTTAATTGTTATAATTATAATTATTTTAATTTATTTATTAATTATCTTATCAATTATATTTATTCTATTTATTTTAATTATAATGGATTAGATCTTTTATGTTTGTTCTAGGTTAATTAGAGGAGGATTATAGTTAGGTAGGGGTAGATTTGGATGATAGGATTGGAATCCAGTTTTCACTTATGGTCCATCCATCGCCCATATTGAGGTTATTAGGGTGTTTGCTAATTTCCATGGCTTCTCTGAATTTCCTTATGAAGTAGTGGTCACTTCTAGCTAAGATACGAGTATCTTCTATACAGATTTGGTGCTTAGTTTTATCAATATGTTCAGCTAGAGCTGAGGATTTGGAACGATTGTGTTTAATGTCAGTTACCTGTTCCTGGATTCTTGTGTTGAAGGATCTCCCAGCCTCACCTACATAGGGTTTGCCGCATGAGCAGGGAACTAAGTTGGCCCCTTTATGGCATTTAGAATCAATTTTGTCTTCGACAGGATTAAGGCAGTTACGGATAGTGTTTAAGGGTTTGAATGTAGTTAGAATTCCATTATTTTTCAGGATGCAGGAGATTTTGTCTGTAGTCCCTAGTATGTAAGGGAGGTTGAATTTTCCTATTATGTTATGAAAGTTTTTATTTTTGTTAGGTCGAGTGTTTGCCTTATTTATGGCTTTGATGGCTTGATGTTTGTTGTATCCTTTTTTAAGGAAAATTTTAATAAGGTGTTCTATTTCTTTTTCTAGGTGTTCCTTGACAGAGATTCTAAGGGCTCTGGTTGCTAATGTGTTGAGGACTCCTAGTTTGTGGGTAGGATGATGATGTGAGGAGGCATGTAAATATTGTTCGGTGTGAGTCCTTTTTCTATATACCTGGTGGGATATAGAGCCATCATCATTTCTAATGATGAGGATATCAAGGAAGGGAAGGCTTTTGTTGACCTCAACTTCCATAATTAATTTTATGGAAGGGGATAAACTACTTAGGTGTTGTTTGAAGGGTTCTAGGGTTTCCCTTCCATGAGGCCATATGATGAATGTGTCATCCACATATCTTTTCCACAATTTAGGCTTTAGGGGTGCAGTCATAAGGGCTTTGTTTTCAAAGTCCTCCATAAATAAATTGGTAATAATAGGGGACAAAGGCGACCCCATGGCAACTCCACATGTTTGTTAATAAATATCTTCCATGAAGCTGAAAAAGGTTGATCTCAAGCAAATTTATATGAGCTTTGATGTGTCTAGATCTGTCAGTTTGCAGATGACCTCCATGGCATCATTAATGGGGATATTGGTATATAGTGAGGTGACATCAAAACTAACCAAAATGTCATTTTGATCAAGTTTGATGTTCTTGATTTCTTCAATGAATTGGATTGAGTCTTTGACAAAAGAGTCTGTGTTTCCCACTAGCAGTTTTAGTTTCTTGGCTAGGTGTTTTGCTAGATGGTATGTAGGTCCATTAATCATGTTTACTATTGGTCTGAGAGGAATGTCTTCCTTGTGAATCTTTGGGGCTCCATAGATTCTTGGTGTGTATGGATTGTTAACAATGAGATTTTTGTTGTCTTGTATCTTATTAGTTTTGATTAGGTTGCATACTTTTTTGGAGACCTTGTTTAATGGGTTTTTGTTGAGTTTTCTGTAGCAGCCACTGTTATTTAGATGATCTAGCATTTTTTCTTTGTAGTCATTTTTGTTCATGATAATGGTGGCTCCTCCTTTGTCTGCTTTCAACACTATAATATTAGGGTTGGAGTTCAAGGTTTTGAGAGCTAGATACTCTTGTTTGCTGACATTGCTTTTGGGGGGTTTTGCTTTCCTAAGGGTGATGGAGCAGTCCTGTCTGATTTGTTCTTTTATGTTGTCAGGAAGGTTTTTGATACCATATTCAATATTGCATAGAATGTCTTCAACAGGGATCTTGCGAGGTGTGATGTAGAAATTTAATCCTTTTCTTATAAGTTTAGGGCGTGTTCATTTAGTTGGAGGTTAGATAGATTTATGACCAAATTGTCTTTGTTATCATTGGGTTTATTATTATTATTGGTATGTGACCTAGGTTCACTATTGTTGTTTTGTTTCTGGTGTTTGTGTGCAGGTTGGGACAACATAGGTTGGAATGGAGGCGTGGGTTGGAGCGTGATGATGGAGCCTGACAACATTGGTTGGGATTGCGTGGGCTGGGGTAGGGTCATGTTATCATGGGGGTTGTTCTGTTGCATTATTCCTTGCAGCTGCGTGGTATTATGGAGGTGAATTTGTGGCTGCGTGGGTGATGGCGGCTGAGTGAACGCTGTTGATGACAGCGTAGGTTGTGAGTGGGTAGGGTTAGGGAATATGGGAGTAGACAACGTGGGAGAGGGGGCTGGATTTCAGATTGCGGGAGTAGATGACAGTGTAGGTTGTGAGTGGGCTGGGTTACGGAATATGGGAGTAGACAACGTGGGAGAGGGGGCTGGGTTTTGAATTGCAAGAGTAGATACCGTGGGCTGGAGTGTGTAAAAATTGCGGAAGGACAATGTAGGCCCTTGTTTGGACTGCGTGGTATGTTGAGTGGAAATGTTGCAGGAGGACAGTGCAGGCTGGGTATCGCATAAGCTGTGTTTGGACTGCATGGTATGTGTGTGTTGAACCTTGCCGGAGGATAGCGTAGGATTGCTGAAGTTTTGTCTGGACTGTGTGGTATGGGGTGTGAGTTGAGTGGACTGTGAGGGGGCTAGGTTGTATTTGTTAATGGAGGAAGAGGGCGTGTTGTGATGTATTGGGTTTGCTGTTAGGTATGATGAGTGTAGGTATCCAGGTAGGGGTTGCTGTCATCCACAATCTCTATCACTTCAAAGTCAGCCAACGCGCTCACACCTTCAATATCCACTATTACTCCTTACATTCATCCCATGGGGATGATCTTATGTTGGTTCGCCATCCTTAATTGAATTAGAGACCATTGCAGTGCGGGTCTCCCCATTCGTTCCCACATTTTTTTAGGCAAATCATTCGCATCGGATCCTAGGTCGAAGATAACTTGGTCCATTTCGGATTCTCCTATCTGCGCGGTGAGTCTCATTTCACATCCAATTATTGCCCAATGCATACCAGTCTTTCTAGCTACTCACAGTTCACCAGGAGCATTTTCTTTTTTGGCACACCTATTTATCAGCTCATGTAACCCCTTTACAACCTTACTATCACGTAGAAGCTTCATGTAGGTTTCGAAGAAAATAGTAAGCATAGAAGGATCCATTTCTTTAGTTGGCTTACCTTGGCTTCTTGAGGTAGAGGCCTCAATGAAGCTTTTCTTTGCTTCCATAAACATTTTGCGTGCGCACTCCAGATCAAATTCAACCTCCTTTTCTGGGGCTTTGCGGACCCACTCACCTTCTTCAGGCTTCTTCCCCTTCTCTTCACCAGTCGTTGCCCCACTCCGCAACACAATATTTACCTTAGGATCTTCCTCACGAAGCTCAGCCCTCATCATCTGTAGGTTTTGATTCGGCTGCGACTCCTTCTCGCATATCTTAGCCAACAATATAGGGAAATCCTCCATTGCATGGTCAAACTGAGTACAATAGTGGCATGACAGACGTGTCAGATTCAGGTAGTCTCACGCGTAGTGTCCTAGTCCTCCATAATTGTAACAAATAACCTTCCCTCGACCTCTACCTGGTCATTCTCCATCTTCGCCTCTTCTGCACCCCTGATACTCGCCTCACGCTCCTCCAGTGCCTTGGTCTGGAGGCCTCGTTTCTTCCTACACCCTGTATGCAGGTGTCCTATCCATCATTAATTCTTAACTCTGGAAATTGCGCTCATCATGACCCATTGATTGACAAAAGTTGCAAAAGAGCTATTGCGTTGTCTGTACAAATTTCTGCAACAAATGGCAATTGTCTATCGCATGTTTCCTAGCTACCTGACAGATAACACACCATAGCGCAGGCCTTGTACATGGCCTTGTTGTAGCTTCTGGCCTCAGAGGTGTTGGTCCCCCTGCTGCAACATAATTTGCAAAAACTAGACACTGATCTTTGTCATGCCCCTGGCTTTTGCACTTTAGGCACCAAAATTCTTTGCACACCTCAGGTTGAGTTGTTCTATCTTTCTTCAAACTCTGCATTTCAAGGCAAAGGTTCTGCAACTGCGCATGAATCTGCTGAACCCCCAGATTAGCATCTTACATTGGCGTCTCATGCAATCTCATCGTGATTTCCAGAGGTTCCGTCTGATTCCCAATCTTCTGTTGTGATATCGCAACCCTTATATGAGGCAGGAGCGAGGCCATAAACCATTCGCGGTGCTACCCATTAGTGAGATTCATGTTAGCCTCGCGGATCGTACACTTCAATCTTTGATCCAAATCCTAGGGTGTCTCACCAGGCTTCATCATGATCTCTTTGAATCCCACAATTGATTGTGCTTCAGACTTAGGTCTATTGAATTCCTTATTCAGCATAGTTTGGATATCTACCAACATAGACATCGGGTTATTCGTGCAGTACTTAATGTACCATGTTGGTGCACGGTCCTGTAAAGCACTAACCAATGTTGCTTTCTTCATTTGATCATCCGTGATACCCTGAGCTTCACATACAGCCTTTGCGACGAACCAAAACTGGTCTAGATCTTCATTTCCCATTCCTTTGAACATAGGTAGCTTTACAGAGTTCGCCATATTGAATGGTGGTGGAGGTAGCGGTGGTGTAGGCGAAATGCGAAGGAGGTGAAGATGGAGGCGGTGTGGGTGGGTGAGGTATTTGTGGGAACCCTTGCTTTATCAACTGAACATCACTCTGCGGAGATGCCTCAAAGGGGTTCAATTAGCGGGCTATATTTAGGGCCTGTTCTTCCCTTGTTCCTGAATGTCCTTCCACTTCTCATAGCCCCAAACATCAAGGTAGTTGCATAACCTGATTTTCACACAATAACATCTTAATCCAAGTATTTAAAGACTTTAAATACTTACCTCGCGGTCCTTTGAAGAAGCAGTGCTCTGCTTCACTGTAACTGACCGAGGTATCGACCATGAATCTGTCATGAACCCTCCTATGATATGATAGAGCCAATGATCGACAGCGCGCATGATCTTATCTTTAGAGGCTTCCAATCTCCACACTAACTCTGGGGTCTAGATAATTAGACTGTCAAGCCTCCACCTCCCTTGGCCATCTACCAACTTTGTGACCCACTAGTATAATTCAACCAGGAAGGATCAAAAGAAGATTTTGTGTATCTTTGTGTACAGGTATCTGTCCAACCACTGTTCTTTCGTCAATCATAGACTCCTGTTTTCTTGCGCCGCGAATTCATGGATATTTCTATCCAACCAGTCTTCAATCTCTTTCTTAGTTGGATTCCAATGATGCGACATCACACATCTCTCATGCAGATCCCAATCTTGACAACGAAACCATTTGTTGGCATGATGGGCCCTGACCCAAGTTCAGCGTTAAGTAGCCAAACAAATACCTACACTACTGGCCCTTTAGGCATCAACCCATGGAGCACGAACTGAAGTCTCACCTGAAGAAATATGGGGGGATGCAAGAACCAAGTTTCCACACCGTGAGATGGTTGTGATTTCTTTTTTATACCCTAACCCTTCCTTCCCACAGACCTATAAGCCCTTTAGGGCTTATCAATGTACTTCTCTTATTCCTCCTTGAAGGCTCCGTGAAAGTCTCTAATCGGCCTTCGCATACCCTAAATAGCCAATTCAGATGCTTACGCACCTCTATAATTATCCTTACTTCTGTGTCTACCCCGATTAGCTTAAGTATTGGTTAAATTCAACATGCATTATGATTATCTTCGCGTAAACAGATATTCTTACTTGCATTCATATGAAAAAGTAAAATACATATATTCACACATCAATATAGCATTAAATCATAAACCCAATATTTAACATAAAATAATTGCAACATTCATAACAGAAGTAAAATAACTCTACACAGATATCTCCAGAATAATTATCTTTATTGATGGTTCAGATCTCCAGTACAGACTCTAACTTCCCCACGCACACAACTGCAGGGGTTCGCCCACTCAGCTGCAGAGCCTCTTCCTACATTAAGAATCTTCACTCTTAGCCCTCACAGACCCAAAAGATTCCTTAGAACTTTTCTTACTTCCTTCCTTAGACTCTTCTAAGACTCCCTTTTTATACATTCCCATGGCCCACGAACCAAGGGCGGGTCTCATCAAGCCGACACAAACTATCTAAACTAAGAGCAGAAACCCTTTTTGATTGTTTACATCTTCGCACTGCGCAACCACAAAATGCGGAGACTTTACATTCTTTATACAAAACTTGGGCCTTTAGCCCAAAAACTTGGGCTTTTAACCCCAAAATTGACCCCAGGGGACCCGCTCCCAACACCTGGTCCAAGTTAAAAATATATAGCCACTTCAAAATGCATTTACAAGATAAAGCGTGTTGTGAATGAGAGAATTGATAAATAGAAAGTAAGGTTTGTAGCAAGAGGCTTCTCAAAAAAAGAAGGTATTGATTAGGAAGAATCCTTTGTTCCTATAGCTAGATATATAACAATAAGATTGCTTGTTTCTTTGGCTACTATAATGGGATGGAACATCCATCAAATGGATGTTAAGGATTTTTTTTTGAATGGGACCAATGATGAAGAGGTTTACATTGGGAAACCTCAAGGATTTGAAATAAATCAGAGGGAGACTCATGTATGCATGTTGAAGAAAGCTCTCTATGGCTTAAAGAAAGCACCTAGAGCTTGGTATGCAAGAATGGTTGCATACCTTTTGAGGCTTGATTTTACCAAGATTTCTTCAGATCCTAACCTATACATCAGGTTGGCCATGGTTAACCAGTCAGCATACTCTTGTATGTGGATGATCTACTTGTCACGGGTGTAGAGAATCAAATTCAAGAATGAAAGAAGCAGTTAGCAGTCAAGTTTGATATGAAGGATCTTGGGATTATGCATTACTACTCGGGAAAAGAAGTTTGGAAGAAGCTAAGTGAAATATATCTTGGTCAAGGTAAATATGTGATCAATGTTCTTCATAAATTTGGCATGATGGGGAGCAAGCCTATGATGACTCTTATGATTACCAATCTAAATAACTTGAGGAGTTCATATTCTAGTTTGGTAGATCCTACTTGCTACAAACAAATTATTGGGTCATTGATGTATTTGGTACATATATTAACTGACATTTTTTTTTAAGTAAATGTCTTCAGTCAATTTCAGATTGAGACAAAACATGATCATTGGATTGTAGCCAAGAATATCATAAGATATTTGCATGGGAAATGCATCACTACCTCTGTTATACTAGTAATGAAATCCAACTCATGGGATATATATAGATTCATATTGGAGCGGTAGTGAGTCAAATGAAGAAGCACAAAAATTCTATGCTTGAGCCTAGGATCTTCCATGGTCTCATGGATGAGCATAAAACATGATACACTTTCTTTGAGTATTGTTGAAGTTGAATATGTTGTTGCAAGCGAAGTCTGTCGGGAAGCAGTTTGGCTCAGGAAGCTACTATCAGATTTGTTTGAAATACCACTTAGCCCTACACGGATACATTGTGATAATGAAAGTTGCATAAGATTGATGGAAGATTCAGTGTTTCATGCTAGGATGAAGCATATAAATAATAAGTACCATGACGTTAGAAGCTTGGTATTTGATGGGGCTGTGGAGATACACTATCTACTATAGATGAACATGTAGCAGATATTCTAACTAAAGAATTACCAAACAAGAAGCTTGAGTACCTGAGAGGTAAGCTTGGTTTGGTGGACATTATTAGAAAATCGAAAAGGCTGAAATATGTCCTTATTGATAATTACTTGTGATGTATTTGAATTCTTATTAGCTTCTTTTATGTCTTCTTTTATCTTTTTGTCATTAAGAAACCATCAAAACCAAAACCATGAAGATCAAGACAACAAGTGACACAATATGTAGGCTCAGCTAGAGTAAAACCCATCTTCAAGGGGAAACCCAAATATTCTCTTCTCTTTCGTTAGAACCAAATCAAATGAGACAACCAAGACCTTTGACCAAAAATAATACTTCCTCCAATCCACTAACTAAGCCTTCCAAATAATATTTCTTAATCAAGATAAAGATTCCCAAATCAACAAGCCTTTAACCATGTAAATCCAATACAAGTCAAAGTAATTCTGCTCCAAAACAAGGACTTGACCTTCCTTCCTATCTATACAATTTTTTCCTTCACCTTTGGCCCTGAAACTTCAGACTTCTTCGCATGTGTGACATAAAATAAGAATATTTTTCGGTTCCTCTCTTCTTCACGTGGATTGCTTCTTTCTTGCAATGATAATACTTTCCTTCCCTAGCCTTCTCGCACTCCTTTTGTCACTTCAAATTGAAGATTGAATTCTTCTTGGATGGATTCCATAATAGGTCGATGATTTTGCCTATATTTAGTCTTCAATGGTGGTTGAATCCCTTCAATTAGGCTGACTTGTTAGAGATAGGTTTGACTTGGTGGAGGCGACTTAATTTACGTTTTTTACAAAAAACTAAATTTATTCTTTGATATAATAAGCCCAAGAAGGGTCTAATACTAGATGATAAGGACAATGACTCATGATAGAAACCCTAGAAGAACAAAATGGGTGCTTTGGCATAGAAATATAATAAATTGAGCATGAAATCCATGCTTATCAAATAATATTTTTTTCTTTTACAATAAATTTTCTTCTTTTTGCAAATACATATAAATTACATCATGTCATGAGCTAGACAACAATTATGAAAATCGATACTAGTTACATTTCTTAGCACTCCCTCTTAACTAGGGAGGTATTCATAATTGTTCAATTGGTACAAGGATGACCTCAATTTTAAGTGTTCCAAGAAGAGTACGACAAAATATTCAATGCTAGATACCATCAAGGCCAAAACCTCCAAGGTATCAAAGATCCAAGTGTCAATACACTACCACAAGTATCCACATATCATCACCAAGATACTGATTCAAGGATCTAAGTGTTATTTCCAATACATTAATTCAAGGATATATTAACTCAACAGGGACAGAGGTGTCATCAAGGAAACTTGCCACTGTAGGTACCATCAGGCTACAACTCTGGTATTAAGCCAATGTGATATAGATACCATCTAAGCTTCCAATCCAAGAGACAAACCCTTACAGGGATCTAGGTATAATCAAGGTAAACACTAAAATGAAGCTCCATAAGACCATGATACCCTTCCACATCGGGATCTAGACATCGTTAAGGCCAAACAATAATTGAGATCTCAATACCAAGTAGGCCAAGATGTCCTCCCAAGTACCATCATAGAGGCACACAACATAAAGTACTCATCTCTCCCTCTCAACCAAATCAATTCAAGCACGCTTGTCAAATATTCAAAACTTCTCAGGGAGAAGTCAACACACTAGATACTTGTTCATCCATTAGAACATATTGTAGCCTCATGACCCCAACCACTATCAAAATTCCAATATATTGGTTCTTATTATCAACATTCTAGCATAAAATCTAGGGTCCTCAACCATTCTGAGTTACCTAATTCATCATAATATCCAACAAATATCGACGAAGGCTTCCTTTTCTAACCTCTTAAGCAACACCAAACTCTGCCTCAACACTTCTAAAAATATATGAGTCTTTATTCACAACTTCATCAAACAAGAGTAACCACCAACAATGCTTTAGCCATTATCCAATCTTGTTATTTCTTCATAGTCTTTACTATACATCATGTCCTTCTTTTCAACTATGGAGGATATACACTTTCCTTCATCAAAGATACCTATAAACTAGGGATAAGTCCATCAATGACGACTTTATTCTTCCAACTACACAGGTTATTTCTTTTGCATCATCATATCATCGGAGAATTTTGACCTTCCAAAACATCATTCCTTTTATCTTCATATGGCAATAAGGTCATCTTTCAATCACCATTGTAAACTTGAATGTCATCAATATTCTTTCAACTCGCTCTTTCCATCATGTTCAACATCATCATAAAGACATCATCAAGTATGAGGTAGGAAATCTCTTGAAAACTCTGTACCTGCAAATCTCATTAACAAGTACAACCAAGCACAAATTATATGAAATTAAATTTATCTATATAGGGTTAGTATCTAGGGTTATCAAAACTTTAAACAAGCCTTATATATCCAACAATTAAACTATGTTAGGGTTTCAATCATAGTGGAAGCATTTACACCTAGGGTTACACTTTTATGCCTTGGACTTTTACAACAACCTTTACTAGGGTTGTGTCACAAGACCTAGAGACTATCATCAAACCCTAAAAAGTTAGGGTTTTATCGTATGCCCTAGATATCATTAACAAACCCTAATAAAAAAGCTAGGGTTTTATCAAAGATAATACTACAAGGGTTTATTTTAATCTAGAGATTAAACATCCTAACAATATAAAAATCTTCATGATTCTATAGCAAAACCCTAGCTATGAGAGAGTCATTAATTATAAATCAAAATTAAAGACAAAAAGATTATGCCTTCTTATATGATGAAGACCTCCTACAAATATTGCAATCTTATGCTGATATGATATTCACCCTATGAGTGACATCAGTTAAAGATTTATTTAGCAAAGGTATTATAGACTCATGTGCTGGTGTGTGTTCTGTGTTATTGAAACAATGGATCGATCAGATTGCCAATACACAAACATTTAAAATGGAAAGACACAGAGAAATACAGTAAGCAAACATAAAGACACAAGAATTTTAATAAGGAGTTCACCTTGTTCTCCTGGGCTACATCTCCGGTCCAACTTTCAGTGGTGGCCTTGTTTTATTGTGCCCTTAAGCAGAGAATTACAATACAAGGACTCAATGTGAGTTCTCCTGAAGCAGGTTTTGCTTGGTAGGGTGGTTCTTGGATTCCCCAAGCCACTGGAGTACACAAACTCTTCTTCTTCTTACCAGCTCTGTGACCTTCTGGTCCACAGTGGCAAGAGCCTAACGTGGTGCTCAGCCTAGACAGATTCCTCTATGGGATGGCTTAAATCTCTCAAGCTCTGGTGCTCGATGCTGTCACTGGTCAGCTCGGCCCTCTGTCTCTTCCTGTTGTTGCTTTTACTGCCTTCTTCTCTGGTGTCTGCCTCTTAGTGTTCAACTGTGTATTCTATTTCGCTATTCATGGCTTTTAGCCATTTGAGCTCATGCCCATTCGGCTCCTCTTCCGTCTTTGTCAATTCACCTTTTACAGCTGCGCTTGAAGTTCCCTATTTGGCGTCAACATGAACGCTCGGGAAGTGGCCACGTATCCTCCTCTAAATAACGCTAGACTACTTTGTCGGTTCATTTCTTCAGTTTCATCGTGGATGAAGTCTTTCTTCCACCCTGGCGGTCAAACAGATTCCAAATCCTTCTAAAACGCGGCGTATTCCTTCGTCAATTCCGCTTCCTCCATCGGGTTTGATCTCAGCCGTCCGATCTGGGACCTCTAGATCTGACGCCATTCGCACGTCCCACGCTGTTGACCTGCTCGAACGATAACGCGCGATCAATGACGATTTTCTCTCTCCTTCACCACCACGTGTTAATCGTTGAGTGGGATCGCTCCGCTTTCTCCAAAACCGTTTACCATTTGAGGGCGCTCCGATCAATACTGCTGGTTTCCAGAGTGCGGGCCCCGCCTTTGTCCTTTTAGCGCTTTCGCCTTTTCGCTCGCGGTTCTCCAGTTCGCCATGCATCTGAGTGCTTAAGAATTCCTCCATTTCAGCCCTATTCACCCAGCGATCAAAATCCACCTCTGTTTCTAATCGCGCATCAAAATCCACCTCTGTTTCCCGATCCGGGGCTCCCAGGGGCTAATTTTGCTTCCTGCGCAGTCTTCATGGGCCTCGGTTAGTGCGCTTTGGCCGAGGTCCTCGTCGTTCCATGTTGGCTACCATTGCCACTGGTTCAGAGTGTTTTTGATCACTGTTTTGGATTTCCTTAGAGATTTGCTCCAACCTGATACAGTCATGGTTCTTGACAGTCTTTTATGGATCCAATTCGGATCATATGCATACCTTGAGTTACTTCCTTCACAAACCTTGTAAGGCTTCCTCTTGAAGGGATCCCTCTGCAAAAAAGCTTTAAACAATTCTCCCTTTGAAGGCTCCCTCTGAATCTAGCCATAATCCTTTCTGTTATCAACATTCCTACAAAAAAAACATTTCCAAGGAAAACACAATATAAAGGATTATATTCAAGCAATAAAGCTCCCAACAATAATGTAAAATAACAAGATACTTATATTTTGAGAAAAGGTGGAAACTCCCTCTTGATCTTGGATAAATCTAGTCTTGAGAGGGATTTTATCAAAACAGCTCAAGAATTTTCTAACAAAGCATATTAGATTTATAAAACCTTAGGAATCAAAAGAATGATAAATCATAGAGAAAATATAAAAGACCTAAAATAATATCCTATGCTATAAACAAAGGATATGCAAGGGATATTAATATCCCTAAAGACTTAATAGAATAAGTCTTTTACTTCAAAATCTTCATTTTTGGTCTTCTTTGGGGGATTATCATCAATGGAAATTTGTTGTAGCAGCTACAACCACCCTCCAAAATTTTTCCTTAGCCTCATTTCGGAGCCTCCCTTTTAACCTTCACAGCATCTTGCCTTGCTTCGTCAAGTTCACAAGCTTCAACATCTTTCTTGCATAAAGGCAGCCTTTCGGTCACATCTTGATCCATTCCCCAAATAGTTTGTTCACGCGGACTTGGTCCAGTTGCAGGTTGAGAAGCTTCCCCTTGAAAATTGTACATTTTTGGAGGGAAACTAGCCTTCCCTCTAGAAATTGCGCAATCCTCTATGGCAGTTGTTGTAGCATTTTTTGGTTTTGATGTCCTAAAAAATCAAGACAAAAAGAAAATGTTAGGTTAGAAAGAAAAGAAAACAAATAAACTCTGAAAGTGAGCGAGTCTAAATGCCACTACTATTGCTTTTGCAAAATAATGGTTGTGTGCAGCTTGTCTTAAATGCCACAACCCATGATAGTCAAATAGTTTAATCTTGACTGCTTCATGCTTTAAACTTGATGTTATAGTTAGAGAATAAAGATCTGGCCAAATTGTTTAATCTTGGCAGATTAGTATTTAGGTAGAGAATAATAAGGTGCTCATCAATTTAATCTGAGCCCTTGGATGTTATAAGGTTAGAATTAGATAGTTTACTTTTGTAAAATAAAAAGAAACGAAAAGTGTTTGCTAGCTTAAATTCACCCATTAAGTGAAGAAAAAATGATAGGAATAGTAAAGGGTAAGTAGACCAAAGGTTGCAAAAGTTTGATAATTCATTGGAAAAATGTACAATTATCATGTTTTACCATATGTTTCTATGTCCATGATGCAATTTCACAAAGCAAATAAAGGTCTATAAGATCAATTAATTAACTTCCCATTCGTCGCCATTCATCCTCATATTTACTAATTTACCCTTCCCACCTTCATATAATTCATATTCATTCATTTTTTCATAAAAAACCCCTTTTCCTAAGGTCAAAACCCTTTTTGCCTAGGAAAAGTGAAAATCCCATGTAAAATCCCCTTTTACCTGAAAAACACACAAAAAGTTGTTTACCTTAAGTATTGATGCATATAGATGAAAAGAAAATAAACTCATAAAAAGCATAATAATTAGTATTTTCCCCTTTTCGCCTATAATTCCCCTTTTCCACCTATAATTCCCTTTTCCGCTCATATTTCATATAATTTCCCCTTTTCCACTCATATTTCATATTAACACTAACTATAGTATTAAACCCCTAAAATTCCATTTTCCCGTATATATTAACTCCCTTTATTAAATAAACTGAAACCTTAGTTTTCTATAAAACTATGTATTTTAATAAAGCATCGCATCGGCGGATCACAAGCCTTTTTAACGTACATCCACTCCCCTCCGATTGCGATATGCGATCCACAAAGGACCCAGTCCTGAAAAAATATATATCATATTTCATAGCCATATCACATCTGCCTCCATCGCAAGTCCCGACTTAAGCATTAACACTCCACCATTGCGATCTCCGATATGCGATCGGGACTCGGACCCGATCACATATCATACATCATTTATTCCCACGTCGCATTTGGCCCCTATCGCATTCCTTTGCGATGGGCCTTCCCCTGCTAAACTGCGATTGTGATATGCGATATAAGCCTAGACCCGATATCATTATCTACCCGAGTTCATAAAATTTCAAGTTCGCCATATGTGCTTTGCGAAGGTTTTCTTTGTTAAATCGTTTTTTTATGATTTAAACGAAGAAATAACTAAACCTCCATTTAACCACTAAATCTCAGTTTTAAGCCATAATAAAGCCATTGCCACCATAATTAGTCATTGGGACACTCCATACTTCTCCTTCGCTCCACCACCGTCCAATCTAAGGCATCCAAATCCAACGACCCTTGGAAAATTTTGGTTTGACTCTCTGTACGAGCATTACCCACTCGAAAAGCGGTATTCCACCGTCCTCCTTTGCTACGTGTCATGCTCAAATTGCATCAGGTGACTCATCCCAAAACCGCCCGTGCTTCATAAAGCGGTGTGATGAAAACCAAAACCGCCTCCCGCATAACGACAAAATAGCCACTGTTCATTTTTGCGCCATATTTAAAAAAAAAAAAAAAAAAAAAAAAAAAAAAAAAAAAAAAAAAAAAAAAAAAAAAAAAAAAAAAAAACTGTTTTTCCATTTAAACGCCAAAATCACCATTTTGCTCTGTCTTCGCCTGTTTTCACAGTAAACCCTCCATAAATACTTTGTGACCAATTAAACCATTGTTTCACCTTCCGATATGCTCTGGACTCCTTCCAATGTCCTTTCAAGCTCTATAAAGCCATTGAATACCTTCTTTGTCACCTTGTTTTTCTTAACAATTTATGTGTTTTGCAGGTAAAGCTTCTATTTTGGGCTTACCAAAAAAAAGAATGCTTACAGTTTGAAGGCAAATATGAAGATCATATTAAATTTCTTTACCATGTGACATAAAATCTAAAAGGATTTACTGTTGAAAAACACAGTAAAAACCTGAAATGCACAGTAAAAGTAAAAAGCAATACTAAAGGTTACTCAGCAGGGTCAAAGGATATTTACAGAGTTTAAAGAGTATCAGATGAAAGATCAAATCAAGGAATCAACCAGCGCAAAGGATTCAAACAATCTAGCAGCTGAAAGGGAAAAATATCAAATAGCAAAGCCAACACAACCTGAATAAAAGGGACAACAAGAAGCAGTTCAATAGTTGCCCCTATCTTCTTGCATGAAGATCTTTCCTTTTCTAGAATAAATCTTAAACAACTTTAGGATATTTTCTTAGTTTTATTCTATAAATAACTCTCTTTTCGAGTTATAATAGGTTCCAAGTTCAAGATTCATTGTTCATTGCTTGTTAAGTCTTGACTGTCAATTCTACTTTGAACCTGGAAGCCACCTTTGAAGGAAGCTTTTGAAGATACTTGATGTACTCACTCTTTCTGGAACCTTAATACAAAGCAGAGGATTCTGAATTGGTTTTACATAGTTTGTGTTATCCTGTAAGTTTTTGTTAAACACACATGGGGAGCGAGAGAGATGTAAAAGATAAATCATGCAATGCCATTTTTATTAACACTTGATATACATTTATAGTACAATGTGTGACTCTTGGGTTTCACATCCCAAGGTCCCTTGGACTGCTTTTGTCCATTCAGCTTCCACACTAACCCATTGAGGATTAGGTGTCCAACATTCCCCCCCTTAATCTGAAGGGTTATGTATGAGTCCAAGAAGAGAGCTGAAATACAAAATGTGCAAAAATGCATGGCAGCACTAGGGTGAATGTGCTCTCTGAAATGTTGGTATAAAGGGCGGTGGTTTAAGGATGGCCACCAACACTGGAACACTTAGTGCAGTTCCTGGAACTCTTCCAAAACTGGCAAGAAGCTGAAGTCTTCTGCTAGAGGAAGTGATCCTATTGTTTTAAAGAGGGGAACCTTCAACCATAAAAGGGAGGTCTCACCCCACATAAAAGGTAAAACTTCAACCTGAAAAGGGAAGTCTCAACCTGTGATGGTTTAAGGATGACCAACAACTCTGGAATGCTTAATGCAATTCCTGGAACTATTCCAAAACTGGCAAGAAGCTGGAGTCTTCTGCTAGAGGAAGTGTTCTCAATTTTGTTCCCGGAACTCTTCCAAAACTGGCAAGAAGCTGAAGTCTTCTGCTAGAGGAAGTGTCCCAGATTGCCCACTGAAGGCATGTTC
>APFE031578512.1:0-14427 GCA_000404065.3 Pinus taeda
AAACAAACCAAACAAGAGCAATCCTTCCCTAAATACACGTTATTCTATGAGAGATCAAGTGTTTTTCGATCTTACCTTAGGTCCAACGCCTGTTGTAGCAGTCTAGCCTTGCTGACCCAGATGAGCTCCTCCTTCACTTTAAGACCTGCATACACTAACAAAGCAAACGATTACATAACACCTGAATATTCATCATAAAACAAAGCATATTCATCACATAGACCATGGAGTACATGAAATAATTCATTAACAACAAATCATTGAGAAGAATGGACTTATTTGTATTAAGGAAACAAAAAAGGAACCATTACAACCTGAGCCTTGGTGTTGTGCAAGCTCCTCCCAGGGTCCAACAAGAGATTTCCTCTATTTGACAAGCTCACCCACTCCCAATATGGCAACAAGAAAGGATAGTGATCTCTCCTCACAAGTCAACAATGGAAGTCCTAATTCCAGCAGCATTTACCCTTTAGAATGTTCAGCTTTCAACCTCTTTTCCCATGGCCCAATGCCTGTATTTATAGTATTCTAGAGGAGGTTATTCAGTCCCAACATCAATGGGATACTCCCTCTTTTGGATGGGGTAGCTCCTCTCTTGATGGGATAAGCTCCTCTATCATAGGGATGCATGAACCATCTGGAGGCGCTCAATTCACGTCAAAAACTCTTCTAGAAGGCTCTAGAAGTGACCACAAGTAACTTTTTAAAGATGAAACTCGCGCCTTTTGACCTTTACAGGGGTACGCACCCAACCTTTAGCTTACAGAGCGTACAAGTACGCAGGTACAGTGTATTTGGAGTGCGTACACACAGGAAAGGTAGAGAGAACCTGCGTACCCAGAGATAAACATGTTTTTAAGTGACTTTCTCTCTTTTTGAAGTTTTGACATGAAGAGCAAAGGTATGGGGCTTGACAAAGAGGACAATATGGCTATTGATGGGGCCATATAAACTGCAGATAGTTATGGTGACAAATTTCAGTGTAACAAGCCATTCAATGAGGATCGATGAATAGACTCAGGCATGGTCGTAGTCATCCAATGAATGAGTCATGTAGTGATGATAATAATCCACAAAATGCAACCTGGATCTCCACAGACAAAATCCAGGGTCTTGTGCTCCGTCTTGACCCGAACAAAGTACAAGTTCAAGCATGTGAATATGGGAGTTGAAGTTGAACATGCAAGAACATCGTCTGATTACCAGTCAATAATGAAAACTATTAACACACGGGAGAGGTACCACCAATAATGAAAATGGTACTCAAGGTACTATAGGTACAATCCACGGTGTGCGAATCAATGAGCCGATGTCGAACACCTGTAGAATCATCCGATCGGAGGCCAATAATGAAAACCTCGTGTCGAACACGAAGAACCTGCCATTGAGGCATGCAGGCTCCAAGGTACCTGAAGGGAGTCTCTAAGTCAACTTCTCGAATAATGATTTGAAGTCGACAGGAAGTGACCTTGATTGAAGGTGGGCCATAATGTTTCCCACATCATCGACACAAGATAGAGAAGGATAAAATGTTTTGTGTGAGGTATCAGAGGGAGGGTGAGTATTCTGCGTAGGTCAACTTCTCTTGAACATATCGGCGGCACGATAGTGGACTTGGTAGTATTTAACATCAAATGATTAGGGGTCATGGTGACAAGACGATGAGCAGATGAGTGGTCAAACAGGGTAACCCAAGCCCACAGAGGAAAGTGTAAAACAAGATGAGATGTCCCCACCCAGACACGAATGCAGACAAGTGCCATGTTCAAGAGCGACATACTGTCAACATGACTTTGATTACGGTTCCTTTATTCCCCCACCATTTCTGGCGAGTACCCGGGTTATTTTTGGATGAAAAGCTTGACGGGGATAGCATATGCTTGGGAGGCGTCATTACAACGGAATCTGATGTCATTAATTTTTAACGAGTTTGACAAAGGAAGAACTCGACATCTTTTCATGTTTAGAGAGTTTGAAAAGACAGCGAAAAGTAAACTCTAGGGGTGTCCCTTTTCGTAAAGTTGTGTCTCTCGAGCCCGAAAAAGTATAAAACAATGCTCGAAAGAACTTCCCGATCATTACGACCGAGGAGTACTTTTCATAAGTAGTGACTCTGATCTGAAAAATTGAAAAGAATGTCGAGTGGGGTAATTGGGATGGTGACAAAATACTGTGTAACAAGGTGTGCTTGAGAGAGTGACATGTTTTGGAGTATCATTATGAGACACTTTGGAGTGATTGAATTGCAATCATGATGATGCCTCGGTGGCAATACCTGGGCCTAGGTTGAGCCGAGACTTAACCACTTTTGATACATGGGAGTTTATTGGTCTATGATCATGGGCAGCACATGGGAGATGAGACAGGTGTATACTTGTTTCCTTTGCAGACTTGAGGGATGGCACATTGTAGATATGATGGTGGTTGCTTCATTGACCTAGATGTGGCATATAGAGAGTCAGGTTTGATGAGAGGATCTCTTCATTTTTAGGAGATGGATCTTAGACATATGGATGATGATGTTGGGATAGATGTGGCTGATTTCATGCAGCACATTGACACCAAACATCATGGACAACATATCATAGATGAGATGGAGTTTATTTGATGGACCTAGGCATGGCTTATTTAGATGGAGATGGATTCTTGATTGAGTTGAGGTTGTGACAAGAGTCTGACAAACGACTAATGATGGAATGAGGATGTGGATTCTCATGGTTTGAGTGTGACAGTTGGAATAACTACCTAACTAGTTCAAATCATGGGGTCCAGAAGTGTACAGAAATGTGTTAGCATTGTGTTGGAGTATCATGGTAGTAGTTCACATGATGGAGATACATGATGAGTTCGACACAATATGTTTCTGTAAGCATGTAGCTTGAATTGGATGGACTAGCCTCCCACAGTGGGAGCAACATGTGGGGATTACGACTGATGTGGTTGATGATCATGGATTGAGGAGACTTTCTGATTCATGGAGACATGAGCATTTATCATTTGTGTGATGGCAGAGCAGAGGTAGGCAACATGGGCATCTTTAGATGTTGGAGCTAGCGACAGTTTGTGATGTTGTATGATGGTGTTCTCGAGCAAGACAACCATTTAGAGTGGGGGAGTATTTCAATACCATGAGTTAGGCATACTGGTTGGGTGTGTTTAACTAATGGGTCAATTGGAGTTGGCATGAGCATATGATGAGTGAGCGACGAGCTGGGTGGTTGAACGGTGAGTTGAGGGTGCATGTGAACGGTGCGACAAGTTGACTGAAGGAAGGAAACATGTGATGGGAAGTCTCTTGTGAAAATGACTAAGTGTTGGGTGGTGGAAATTTTATATGTGACGGTGGTCTCACACATGGTTTCCCACACCATGTGTCGACATGAAGTTGGGGTGAGTTGGACGAAATGGTGGGTTGGCTTAGTGAGTCGACAACCAAAATGATGGGCCAACCACCATATAAGTAAAGCATTGGAATGGTGGAAAAAATAATTCAAGCAAGTTTCCAAGTGTTCATGTGAGCATGAAGGTGAGCTAACCTGGGGAGGACTAAAATTTGGCAAGGTGTAGGCATACTCTTGGCCCAAGACTCTAAGTTAGGGCAAACACAAAAAACGGAGCCACAGGTCGGGGACACAGGTTGGAAAATAACATGTAGGGGAGAGTCATGATGATGTGGGGCATGAGTTCTTATGGAGGTGATGCATGGTTGGATTAGCTACCCAACTAATCAACGACATGAGGGGTAGCATCACATGATTCCTTGTAGAATAGTGGCATATCTATGGCGTGGAGTAGGTTGATTACTGGACATCTAGATTACCCATATACAAAGTTGTGTGGATGGTATCTTGGTGATGATGGTTGTTGGGATGGAATATTGTTGAGGGCGATAATGACTTCGAGAGGGGGAGGATGTAACACCCTGTAGCTACCGAAGATTTTGGTGAGGGTGCATGACATAGGAGCATGGGCGAGCCAAGCAGGAAAAGTATCCATGTGGAGGAAAATGTGAGGCCACATGTAAAAATGGCTCTGTTGATAGATGGTGGTTTATAAGGTGAGGCAGTCCCAGGTGGGGGCACCCAACCGATGAGCCGACATGGTGAAATATTAAATTATGGGCCAAGTGGGTGGTCGGCTGGGCAAGCTGATGTAGAGAACCATGGTGGTTAAGTGTATAAGAACATGGCGGTCGGGAGGAGACAAATAATTGATCCAAGGCGAACAAGCAAGCATACAAGCAAAGGGAGTTTCAGGTTCGAGCTGGTGGTCTAAAACTCAAAGCATAGGTGCAGGCAGACATGGGGCTGAAGCACACAATCTATAGGTCGAAGTTGTGTGTCGTGGTGGTGTGTGCAAACTGCAGGGCACAACTGAATGAGTTGCTCAGATGATCATTTGGAGCGCAGGTTGGGCAGCGCGGGTGGGCGTACATGATGAAGTTCGGTGAAACGGTTGCACAATCGGTGAGTGTGAGTAGACGACGGTATGGAGAGCCACGCAAGGCAAGCTCATGTGCGAGCGCACGGCGTTTGGAGAAATGGTAGGTGAGGCTGAACGGGAGTCTGCGAATGGTGAAATAGCGAGGCCTTAGGTGTGCGAAGGTGTGCTGACAGGTGAGTGATGCAGGCGTGGTCAACACAATAACATGGTCAATTGGTGGTGAACGTCGTTGGAGGGTGAGATAGGTGATCGAGCCTAGGCATGGTGAAACATGAACGGGCTGAAAAGGCTGTTGGCAAGCGAGTTGGTGAACGAGCTTGGGCATGGGTAACTGATGAAAGGTTTGGGCGGTCATGGTGGGCACACCCAAACAAATGTCGAGTTGTACGACCAGTCATCAGAGAACTATGGGCCATGCAAGGTTGAACGACGATGGGCGGCATGACGAAATGATGAACAGGTGACTTTTCCCAATGGCTGGTCAAGGCTGCATGACATGTGCAGGAAGGTGAATTTCTATAAGTGTAAAGGTGAAACTTGGGGTTTCCCTTGGTTGTAAGCTTATATGCTTGGATACCACTTGTCATGGCCCTACACTAGCGGTACTCTTCGAACCATACTATGTGAGATGCACCACCACTGACCATTTTCTTTCTAACAATACTAACGATCGAGAACTACGCCTACTTTCTATACTTAGTTTTATTTTCAACAGCTAACCATATCTTTTATTAACACAATGGGAACTTTCATCATACCATTAACATTTGAGTGCACAATGGCATATCATGGGAGGGGCAACTGTTTGTAATTATGAGTTTGCCCATATCAATAATGTTAAAATTTAGAATTCATATATAATCTTACAATCGAGGGAAACCCCAAGTTTCACCTGTACACTTATACAAAGTCACCTTCCTGTAGTCGTTGTCCAACCTTTCCCAGCCACAGGGAAAAGTCACCAATTTGTCATCTCATCCTGCCTCCGGTCGTCGTTCACTCGTGCATGACCCATCATTCACCAATGCCTTTGTCGCACAACTTGACCTTCGTTCGGGTGTGCCCACCGTGACTGTCCAAACCATTCATTGTTTACCCGTTTCACCATTTATTTTCCAACAGCTAAGCATATCTTTCATTAACACAGTGGAAATTTTCATCATTAATCATATTAACATCATTAACATTCAAGTGTAGTGTGGAATGTCATGGGAGGGGAAACTCCCTGTAATTATGAGTCTACACGTATCAATAATGTTAATATTAAGAATTCACATATAAACTTACAATCAAGGGAAGCCCCAAGTTTCACCTTTACACATATACAAATTCACCTTCTTGCACCTATCATGTAGCCTTGCCCAGCCACCAACCAATGTCACTCGTTCATCATTTCATCGTGTCACCCATCATCGTTCACCCATGCATGACCCACCGTTCACCAATGCCTTGTTGCGCAACACGACCTTCATTCTGGTGCACCCATCACGACTACCCAAACCATTAAAAATTTACCCATATCTGAGCTCGTTAACCAACTCACCCACCAACTGCATGTTTACTTTGTTCACGTTTCACTGCACCCAGGCACGCTCACCTAGCTCCCACTACAACTGTGTTCACCACCAACCATTAACCATGTTGTCATGTCGGGAGTGCCCGCACGACTCACCCATCGGCACAGCTCTGCATGCCAAATGGTTGTCGGTTCACCATTCTCCGATTCTCCCGTTCATCCTCACCCATTGTTCCTTCCACTGGGCTGTTGGGTATACGACCAAAGTCCCACATTGACTAGAAGTGGGGAGGATCATGGGTATATAAGGATGGACAAATATCTCCATTGGTATGAGGCCTTTTGGGGGTAAGTCCAAAGCAAATCCATGAGGGCTTAGGCCCAAAGTGGACAATATCATACCATTGTGGAGATATGTGGTGTCCAGAGTCCTTACAAGTGGTATCAGAGCCATGCCCCGAAGTTAGCCAAGTGGATGAATCCTCGGAATGCCGAACAAAGGTGGTGGGCCCTGGTAATATCACGATGGGATCCGTGGATGAGCTCAGTTAGACAGGCAGTGTGCTCCAGATTCTTCATGGATGTGTCCTTGTCCCAACACCGTGAAGAGGAGTTGACCTGGAATAGAGCAAGCTCTCGAGGCAGGTGGTGTTCCATGTAAGGCGTGTGCTTCCAACGCATTGGAGCAGAGAATCCTGGTTGGTAGAGAGTGGACGGATGGATAATCGTTTGAGGGGAGGCTCGATGGTCCTTTGTTCGAGGCGAGGATTGTTGGGTATACGACCAAAGTCCCACATTGACTAGAAGTGGGGAGGATCATAGGTATATAAGGATGGACAAATATCTCCATTGGTATGAGGCCTTTTGGGGTAAAGCCCAAAAACAAATCCATGAGGGCTTAGGCCCAAAGTGGACAATATCATACCATTGTGGAGATATGTGGTGTCCAGAGTTCTTATAGGTAAACCCATTTTCCTATCTTACCCATCTTTGATTTTGTTTTGTTAATTTCTAAAATTAGTTAATTGACCATGGAAAAACATCCTTCCTGTGGAAATACTCCTTAGTATATATGAGGTTGATACCAATGGAAACATTTCTCGGGTCTACCAACCAACGAAACCCCCCTGACGAGAACCCTAGTCCCTTTCCTTCTTTTGGAAATGTTGGTGATACCTATATGGCAACATTGTCCCTTCCTAGATTGATCATTGATCCACTAGTTTGGTTAACCTCAATGATTCCAATTGTCCAAACTTCTTTTCAACCAAGTTCTCCTCCACCTAAATAACATCAACCTCATGTTGATCCTAAAGTTGACCCCTCGCCTTCTTCGCCTATTTCTTCACCTGTTCTTCTTCATTGCATGGTGAAAGTTTGGATTCTAGTAACCAAGAAGCTAAGAAGAAGAAGAGGATGAAGAAGAAGAAGAAAAATAAGCAAGGGGGCAACCAAGCATCCATTGCTACAGATGCAACTGATGTAGAAACATATTCCAACCAACCTCAGAAAGTAAAATTCCCTTGCATGTTATGTAAGGGTGACCGCCTTCTTCAGAACTATCCCAATATTCCCAAGGTCTTAGAAGTGTGGTCCACAAGTTCACATCGACCTTTGTCATCAGCCTCTGGAGTTCATGCTGCTAACAAGCCCTCAACTAGTAATAGTAAAGCTCATGGGAAAAAGGGAAAAGTCAAATTTATGTGTAAGTTGTGTGAAGGTAATCATCCCATTCACCTTTGTCCTCTTCTAGATGAGGCTTCAAAAGAGTTGGAAAACCTTACAGCTTCCCAACCTTGTCCTCTGATTCGTTATTGAAAGATTTCCCCTGATCCTTCACTTGTTTATCCAGTGATTGATCAAAAGTCATCTTTGGTTAACGCCACTCTCTCTGAAAGTGAGTCTCGTGAGTCCGTTCGTGACTAACCAGTGGTTGAGAAAATGGCAAAATTGGCTCCACCTTCAGTTAACTGTACCTCTCTGGTAGAGAGTGAACTTTAGACTACTTAGGTTCTTCTGGTTTCTTCAGTTTCGAATGAACTGGAGGGAAATCCTCCCATTCCCGAGCTGCATGAGATAAGTTATCATGTTACCATAAAGCAAGAGGGCAACTCGCATGTTCCTACAACACCCCCTCCGAGTAGTTTAGTCACTTATTTTGATTGGAGTCAACTGGAAAGGTATCACCTTCCGCCTTATGTGCCTTTCCAAATTATAGTACACGCTTACCATATGGCCATACCTAGCACAGTCATAGACGAGGGCACATATGTTAGCATCCTGTCCTCAACTACCTGGAAAGCTTTAGGTTCTCCTCATCTTGTCTTTGTCACCTAGAATATGTTATCTTTTAATAGAGGAACCAGTCATTAGGGATCCTTCCAAAGTTACCTATTACTTTGCAAGGAAAGACTATCTATATAGACGTGATGGTTTTCCAAGGCCCATTGGATTTTAATCTACTCCTTGGCCCTGACTATGTTTATGTCATGGGAGCTCTTATCTCTTCTCTATTTTATGTGATGTGTTCCATGAATGAAGGAGGAATTGTGATCATTGATCAACTTACATTCATCTATCCTGAATCAACTCCCACTCAACCATCATCCTTAAATGGTTCTTATGTGAATGCGGTGTCACCCCCACCACAAGTTAATTACGTGGCCACCTATTCTATGCCTACATCTATTGATGATCTCATAGGTGTTGTAGTACATCATGTATAGGTGGCATTAGAGCCTGATTTTTCATTTGGATCCCTTGACATGTATCCATTCCAAAGTGTTGTTCTCCCATTTAATGAGAACCTCTTGGAAGCCATGGCCTCTTTTGGTCTATGAACAAGGGCTTGGAGCAAAGTTCCTTGTCTTGTGTCAAGCTCATTAAAAAATGAAACAAGGGCCATGAGGATAGTTATTTTAATATGTCAACCTCGTTAAAAAATGAAATAGGTATCCATGAATAGAGTTATTTTACTTGAGTCAAGCTCGGTAAAAAATGAAACAAAGTGTTATGAGCATGATTCTTTTCCTGTGTCAAGATCGTTAATTATAGTCTTTGATTAGATGTCGTAAAATCCCAGTCGAGCCTTTCAATTGATCTTGTAAATAAGCCTTCATTCCATCGAACTGTGAGTAACTAGTAGTCTACTTAGGTGAATGAAATGAGGATTGGGGGGCATGTACCTTGAATTGAGTCTTTATGCTGGGGGCATGCAAAATTATCTCAGGCGTATTTTATCTTTGTTTCAAGATTGTGTAAAAATGAAACCATTACCACTTTAAATCTCGTGATTGTCATTTTTATTAGCCGATTTTTGCCATATGAGACTTGGTTTTTCATTCCATCGTCACCATCTCTTTCGCTGATCATATGCTTTCACTTGGTTGTTTTACTCTTGCCTGGGGAACATCTGTGATGAGTGGTCTTATTAGCTATTCTCTTGCCCTTTACATGTTTTGATCAGTTCCATCATGACCGAAACCAGTTGTTATCCTTTTATACCATTCATTCCTCCAGGATGAGTCCTCTTTCAGCCCTTTTTAGACTCCAAAAATATGAAAATATTGTTTAGTACTTGTCATTTCGAACTCATAAAAGTAAATGAAATGATGTCTACTTAGTATAAGTTTAACTCTTTTCTGGACTGAGATAGACTATTGTACAAAAAAGGAATACCTTGGTCGACATGGTCAAGAGGTTCTCTTGAATATTATTTTCTACCTTTTCGAGTTCAAGAGGAAAATTACAAAAAGGAACCTACTGGAGTTTTCCTTTTTATCTCTTTTTCAAACTCTATAAATATGAAAAGAGACTAATTTACTCTTCCATTAGACTCATAAAACTTAAACGACATAGGACTTGTCAACATGACAAGGCCAAGTTTCTCCTTCTTAGGACTAGTAAAACATACTAGGATGAATTCATTCAAAGGATGAACTTATACGACAAGCGTATGGTATCCTATTCAATATTGTGTAAAAATAAAGAGGTACTCACTAGAAATAGTGGGGAAAAAGTGAAAGTGAAACATCTCTTATATAGGGAGCATGTCGCTCTTGAACATGACACTCATCCTTTTCTGGTGTCGGGTTTGGGATATCCTCACTCAGTCACTTTTATTTATGGGTTTGGGTGGTCAATTTTACCTCTCATCTGACCATTCCACTTTGTCATCATGACCCTTGGTCCTATGTTGAGTCAAATGCTACCACACTTTGGAGTCGTGTCGTAGATATGTTCAAGAGAAGTCTTATCTGCAGTTTACTACCTATACATTGTCTGACCTTTTTCCACAATCTTGGACCATACTCATTTATTCCACTTTATTCCTTATTTTTTTTTGATGATGATGAAATCATTATGGCCCTCCTTCGACAGGTCATTTCCTGTCGACTTCAAGTCGTTATCTAGGAAGATGACTTAAAAACTCCCTTTCAATACCTTAGAGCTTGCATGCCTTAATGGCAAGTTCTTCGCATCTTACGACAGGTTTTCATCATTGCCCTTTGATCAGATGATTCCACAAGTATTCAACTTCAGCTTCATTTTCATATTCACGGATTATACTATTGTACCTTGAGAGCCATTGTCATTATTGGTGGTTCCTCTCGTGCCTGTTAATAGTTCACATCATTGGTTAGTAATCAGGTAGTTTTCTAGCATGGATGGCTTTGACACATTCATTTGCATGTTAGAATTTGTACTTTGATTGGGTTGGTATGGAGTGCAAGACCCTGAGTTTTGTTTAATATGACTTAGGCTGTGTGGAGTTATGTATTGTACACATGTTTCTTCTATAAAGATGGTTTTGATTCAACAATTTTTTATGATTCCACTAGGTCATGCAAAAGATTAGTTACTGATGGTATTCCTAGTCCAAAAACATCACTCTTCCCTAAATCTGATTACTTGTTGGCATAGTTTCATATCTTGTTGACTGTACATCATCCATAAAGTTATTTTTATCACACCATTTGTATCAATCATGAGGTCATTATGTCATCTTGAAATTCAGTCCTTCAAGGTATCATTAGGTCTTTAGGGTTTTTCAAGGTTCATTAGGTCATTAGGGTTGCCAAGGTTCCATTCCATTACATAATACCAGCAAGTAAAGGGTGATCAAATAACATCCCTTCACCATGTGAAGATGATTTATAAAGAGAAATTCTTATTTCATTATGTAATTTTATGTCTTTCAAATATAATAATTTCACCATCACAAGTTGTTAACTCAGTGTTCCAAAGATGCTAAACCATCAAAAGATCAATTTTTTAAAGGAAATAATCAAGTGAAAGGGTAAAGTTTCAAAGGTTTAAGTGCATGCCAAAGGGAGTTGTTTTTTCCTAAGGGTGTCCAAATCATCATTTTCCACAAGCACTAAACCCTAAGTTCCTCACCCATTGAGCTAGGATTAGCTATGGAATCAGAGAAATTTGAGTATATGAGGCATAAGGGAGGTCATTTCAGTGAGTGTGAGGCTATTCCAACTCATACACATCATGTCTCCATCATTTTTCAATAAGTCATTCCAAGGGACAAATCATTTGCCACACATAAGGCCAGTTTTTCTTCAAACTATTTTTTAGACCAAACAGGGCAGAATTTGGAAAAAGTGAGAGAGTTTTTTGTCCAAAATAGGCCAAGGAAGAAAAAAATCCTTCAATTTTTACACAGGTGTCATGGTTTTAGAGAAATGGCAAAGATACAGTTGTCTCAGGAGAGTTGATGCACTTCTGAAGTGACCTTTGGAAACTCATTATTTCTCCTAGCTGGAGTGACCAAATGACTTGCTGGATGAGTCAAACGATAACTAGACACATATAGATTTCCAATGAGCTATCCTGAGCTCAATTTTGACTTTAGTAGGACCTTAAAAAGTTGACTACAACATCACTCTGCATTTTGGCAGCCTCATTCTGCACATTTTGACCAGTCTTGGGAGATTGAGCTTTTGATAGGGAAAATGAGCTCCAAATTGAAAAATTCAAGCTGTTATGGAAATTAGACTTGACAAGCTTTCCAAAAATCTATCCCATTCCCAATTTGGACACCGGCAAGGCCTCCACAAGTGGCCTGATATTTGCATTGCGGGTAGGACCAGTGGTGCTGCATGTAGGGCAATTTGGCTCAGGATGCCTATTTTGCCAATTTTCGACTATTTTCATGATTTCTCTCTCATGGTGGATGATTCAATGATGTAATTAATGCCATGGATTTAAATATCATGTTAAAACACTTGTATATGGTAGATTCATTAGGTTAAAAGTGGTTTTGATGGTAATGAATCAGTTTCCCCTCTTTTAGAGCAAGTGGTTTGATTGCCTAGATTCCAGTTCCTTGATTAGAAACGATTGAAACAACTCCTTTTCTCATGGTTTCAACCCCTGATGGTTAGGATGAGTGATTTGAATTTCTATATCATGTATTTTCTTGGTCATTTTCAAGGGTTGGATTCAGCTAGATGCTCATGTACTGAACACATATCTCTTTGTAGCAGTTTTGGCAGGACACTAATAAAGTTGCAACTATTTTTATGGGATCCCTATGGTAAGGCCTTTAGCATGTGTTTCTTCTTCTATTATTATGTTATCATGTTATTTATGTATGCCTCTTTCATATAATTGCTTCTGATTGGTTGTTTTCAAGTCATATAGGTGGAATACATTAGGTTTTAATGCTCTGCCTTGGGAAAACACCAGTATTTCATGTCTTTTCTACTGTTTAGGAAGGATTCATGACCTGCTCATTCCCTTCTTAGCTCCTCACTAGTCTAGCATTTCACTCGATCAAGCCTAAGGTGCTAAAGCTCATACCTACCTTTCCTCATAGAATCCCCTGCAATTTTGACTTAGTTTCCCAAACCCAAATTGCCCAGCTCCTCCTGATTTGGAAAAAAACACCAACAACTTCAATCAAAATCTTTGAGCTACTATACCTAGCATAAAATATTGTTCCTGATCCAGTCATCTTGACTGAGATCCATAAGGATAGAGCCCTCTCCCGACCTAGTAGGGCTAGCTACTAGGTTAAGCGTGGTTTGTGGTTACCCTAGAATTTCCTCCCTTCAGCCTCAGGTCAATCTAGGCGATAACAGTGACCATACTGTGGGACTTTATATTTATGATGATGATCCTTCTATATCGAGTGATTGCATCCATACCTTGGATCTTAGATTTACAAATGATCCTTTTCATTTGGATGGTTGCACCCATACCATGGATCCTTTCACATAGTGCTTTCTATTTGGATGGTTGTTTCCATACCGTGGATTCTATGTTTTGCATCATATCATATATACATATATATATAATATAATAACATATAATATATATATATATACATCCTTGATTTGCAAGTCTCTTGACAATGTTTGTTCTCTTCCTTGCAAAAGCTCGTAAAGCATCTCAGCCATCACTCCATGTTCTTCCTTCATGCTTTAGGAGAAATCTGTTATAAAATATTTTGTCACACCTCTTGCACTTCCCTATGTCATACCCTAAAGTTCCCAAAACTTGGAAATCGTGTAGTGTACCCATCCTAATATGTAGTTAAGATCCTCCCTGAAACATTGATGGAAACATGCCTTGATCCTTCCCTGAAGAAGTAATCTCTAAAGCCCTAATTTTAGTACCAACACAGATCCTGACATTGGAAACTAGTGTTGGTCACAAGTTTCACTATACTAGACTCGCGCTGCTAGCGTGATTTTTACTTGGATACCCATGTTTATAGCTAAAAGGCAAGTTTTCCCAAAGAGGACAAGAATCTTCATGATCTATAGGCTTCCAAAACAATGAGATGGAGGTTTTTCAGTGTGGATGTGGTTGAATTCTCTCAATATTTCATTTTTATCTTATCCCTATGAGCTACCTCCTTGAGATTAGGGCCTCCTTCTATATTTGGAGAGATCCTAAGTCCTTTTCCCTGCCTATATATTCATCCTCTCCCATTCCCAAATGGTTGGTCTTTGATTATTTGCACCCTTATGCAGAGATAGTGCCTACATGAGACTCATTTGGCTTGGAGAAGGAGTGCTTGGAGAGCTTGAGCTCGGACTTGTGCATTCACTCAAGGAGAGCTTATTGACATCAAAGCTTGGTTGTGTTATGAAACTAGCTCAAAAAAAGATAGAAAAGATAGATCAATGCCTTAGAATTCAACCTCTTCGAAGGGGCAACCTCCTTTACATTACATAAATGAATGATTATTTCATGATTCAAATGACAAAACCTCCTTTTTATACATAGGAGTCTAAGGAGTCACAATATAACCCAGCCGACCTAACAATAATAATATAAAGGCACAAAAATAACAATAGAGGGATTTTATGGGGCACAGTGATAACAATATCGAGACAATAGGGGCACAACAATATTAATAAGGGATACAACTACAATAGTAATGGGGTAATCACTAGTATTATAGGGACCTAACATGCTCCTCTCCTTCAAAAAAGTGTTGTCCT
>APFE031578513.1:0-12259 GCA_000404065.3 Pinus taeda
AAGTTTAATAGCGTTTATTTAATATTTTAGTTTACTAATTTTAATGCTAAGGTTAATGTGAATATTAATAAATTTAAAAATTTTGATTTTAATATTTAGGTTGAGGTCAATATTAATAAGTTAATGTTAATATTATTGTTTAGTAATTAATATTAAAGTTTTCCAGGATGCAGGTGTATAGTAGGGACTTAATTGTGATGGGACAGGGGTGGGGCGAGGTGGATCGACACCTGCCTACCCAGTACAAAATGATTAATCAACTCATGGAAGACGGTTCTCGACATTTGAAAAGAGCAGAGCTCATACGCTTCAATTCGAGTGGCTCTAAATCTCCCATCATGTCCACCGCTCTGGTTAATTCCTCCGCATGCTTCGGCTTGCCTCAGAACTCAGCCTTCTTCAATGCTATAGTTATGGTGGATGCTTCATGTTGCACACGAGGGGAAGATAATTTAAGGCTCGGCCATGGGTTTACTATGGAAACAATTCCATCCTCTGGCATAAGCACTAAATTGTGTCTATTTGATGTTGGTTCCATCTTGTCTGCTGCCTCTCAAGGCTTGAAATGAGAGGCTACTTTGGAGCTATGCTCTGTTCTTTTGACAGAGCTACCTCAGTTAATCCTCTGGTTCTTCTCTTGGGTCTCTGGCCTTCGTTTCAACGTTCATTGGATTTTCTCGGCCCTGTCATCACTTCTGCTTAGCCTCTCTTCTCTCCCACTGGTGCTTTCTCCCCGATGCCTCATCTACACCATTGAATGAGGTGCCACTGAGGCCAGCCTCAGCGTCCACCTTCCAGCCCTTCCTCAGATTCCCCCTCCCCTTCGAGTGATCTGTTTGCAGGCCACTGCCCTAGCACCCGCAGTGGTAGAGGGTGGCTTCATTCTTCCAGCCACCACCCTGTGCCATCTCCCACATCTGGCTCTACCATCTTCACCTTCAACAACTCCCTGAATCGACCTAGGATAACAACTCACATTTTAGTGGTCTTCCATGAGGCAACTCAGATTGGGGATTCTAGCTCTCACCCGGAGGGCCTGGGGTCTGTCCCTATTTCATCTTCAAACCTCTAGCTGGGGATTGGCAGTGGGTTTATGTAGGCTCCAGATGCTCAAGTGCATAGTGCTCAGGATGTGGTGATGGCACAAGTTGATCCTGGTCCTTCCGGTTCTGAAGCTACTCATGCAAGGGATCCGCCTGATTTCGGATGGTGCCGTATAGTTGAAGAGCCTCCAGATGAATAGTATGCTCACTGTTGCCTTGTCAATGTGCCATGTGGTCCATACAACTGGGCAAGTTTTTTTGTTCAAACAGCTATGTGGAATTTTGGGTTTATTTTTGAATTTTTGTTTATCATGCAATATCATGAAGATCATAACTTGCTCCCCTGCGTGGGACCTCATTATTGGTTCAAGACTGAGATCCCTATCTCTGGGCAGTCTCATATGCTTATCTTGACTTTTCTGGCTCTCTTCAGGGTAGTGCTTTTGACTACGATCACATTGTAATTTTAACCCCCTTTTTATGTTAATAGATTAAACTTATTTGGAAAAAAAATTAATATTAAAGTTTAATATTAATAACAATACGTCAACGTTAATATTTATGTTTAGTAATGAATATTAAAGTTTAATAATTTTATTAATTTCCGAAGGCTTCTTATTTCAACTTAAAGTGAATGAGGATCTATTGACTTTTTATTTTTATTTTTTTTATTGATGACCTAGATTTATTCTCAAGGGAATATGCTCAACTTATACTTATTCTTAATTTTTACCAATTATTGTAGTGTGTCATAGTCACATTGCAACAAAGATGTCTCTTGGCCCATCGTCACATTGTGACAACCATGTTCATCCATGATCAACCATGGTCGACCATGGTCCAACAATGAATTTTGACAAAGATTTTCTCAACATAACAATCAACCATGGTTGACCATAGTCCAACATTGTATTGTGGTAAAGATTATCACAATATGAAAATAAATCATGGTTAACCATGCTCCAACATTGCACTGTGACAAAGACTGTGTCAATATGAAAATCTACCATGGTCAACCATGCTTATTTTAGGGTTTAGACAATGAGTTTATAATATCAATCCTTTGGTTTATTAATCTAAGGGTTTATATTCCCATGGTATAATATTATTCATAGGGTTTATAATATTAATCCAGGCTTATATATAAATACCTTGGGTTTATAATCATGGTCAACCATGGTCAATCATTGTCAACCATGGTGCAACATCACATTGTGACAAAGATTGTCTCAATATGAAAATCATCCATGGTCAACCATGTTAAATCATGGTGAACTATGGTCAACCATTGTCCAAAGTCACATTGTGACAAAGATTATCTCAATATGAAAATCAATCATGGTCAACCATGGCCAATCATGGTCAATATGAAAATAAAAAATGGTCAATCATGGTCAACCATGGTCCAACGTCACATTGTGACAAAGAATGTCTCAATATGAAAATCAACCATGGTCAACCATGCTTATTTTAGGGTTTATAATATTTATCTTAGGGTTTATATACCTTGGGTTTATAATATTAATTTCTTGGGTTTAAGATTATTCCCTTATGTTTATCATGCCCTTGGATTTTAGTATTGATACCTTCAGTTTATTAGTACCTTAGGTTTATAATATCAACCTCTCGGGTTTATTAATCGAAGTGGTCATATTCCTACGGTATAATATTATTTATAGGGTCTATAATATTTTTGTTTTTTTAATCTTGGTAGGACCTTTCATTTTCTATTACATAATAGGAAAATTTACACCAGATGGATTGGCTAGATGGCCTCAACTTGCCCAATAAGAACACAATTTTGTTGGCCACCTATCTGCATTATAAGCCATCCAAAAACAATAAGGTTTCAATCTCTCTAGCCAAGTTACATATGTCTTTGTTTCATGGCCATACTCTATATTTCTATCTATACATATACTTGTTGACAAAAAGTAAATGTTATTTGCATATAAAACAAAATAAAACATGGGAAGCTGACTAGCCCTTCTACTCCTCTGAGGCTGATTCCACTGGCGCATCGTCCTTAACAGCTGCTCCAGGATTCTCCAATAGTTCTATGATGCATGGAATATGTCTTTCAATTCTGTCCACCCTAATATCTTACTTATGGAGTTGGAATTGAATTTTCTGTAGATCTTGTTTGTAGCTTGGCATACCTTATAGAGAAACTGCCATGCCCACTGAGATCTATTCCATGGCCTTGCCGAATAGGCTTTTCATCAGTGAGTAGAGGTATAAGGTCTTCTTAAATTCTGTTATCCTACCTCTAGTGTTCTTAGGATCCGCGACAAGGGTCCTATAATTTTCCATATCCTCCTAAGTCTCACTTCCATTCTTAATTTCCTCTTCCCATTCCTCTAACTGATTCCAAATGGCTTCATCCATACCCTCGCAATATGCCTGAGCAGCTTCACTGACAAGATGATCTACCAATTTCCTCCCTGTGCAGGGCTGAGACATGCTCGGGTCCTTATCCTTTCTGGGATCTGATAAGCCTCATCATTAGGCAACTATATGGGCCTTAATTCACATCCTAGCTTAGTCAAGCCAACTGTTCTCACAACTTATTGCATACTTTTGATTATATTTTGTTTATGAGATGAGTTAGAGTTGGATATTTTGCTTTGTGGTATAATGTTCATTTAATGCAAGATTAAAGGATAAAAGCAAGGAATTTTGGCAAATGTCTTGGTAAAAACTCGAATGGGACAAGGGAGAGGAATTATAGGAGGTAAATCTTCCTCATTTACTACCCCTCCATTCAAAGATTCATGAATCAGCTCAGAGTACAAACAGTTAAATCATGAGGACTAGAAGGCAGTTGAACAAGTGGAAGTCAAAGCACCAGTTTATCTCAAGTTTGGGAGCCGAGCCTACCTAATTTTAAGGAATTCATTGGAGACTTCAAACGTACAAGTAGAGAGGCCTAGGATCTCAGTAGGATTCAGACTTTGGGTTGTAAAACTTTACTCTATTTTTGAGCTACAAGACTTGTGAGAGTTTTTTTATGTAATCCATTGTTTTGATAATAAGAATGAGTTTTGTTTTGAGCCAACACTGAGTTTACTCAGAGGGCTAAAGCTCTTGGGTTACGGCCCAACACTAATAGCTAAGTCTCCTATTTATTATACATGTATGCTAGCATAGATTCATGGTTTAATTGTTCATTTGCTTAAGTAGCCGCATTTCCATTATAGTAGTGTAGAGTAGAATGGTTGTGTTTTAGTTTGCTTCCATTTCTGCCTTATTTCAATTAACACGTTAGCCAAAAGTTCTTACATGAAGTTTTCTGTCTTGATTTAGTACATGGTTCATTTCATTGTCACTTTCTCCATCACTTTTTGCTCATATGCTCAATTCCTTCAGCAAGAAATGCTTAAGCAGAAGTTAATAAAATACGTCTTGATCAGATTGTACCCGTAGATTTCCTTATTTTCTGATCCACAACAAACCTGACCAATCACCATCTGATTCATTTCAACACTTAACTTTATGTGCTCCAAATCTCCACCGTCAATTTGTCTAGCTTGATCCAATGGCTATTGTGAGTTCTTCCACCTACTTTATGCGCTCTAAATCTCCACCATCGATCTGTCACACCCTTGATCCAACAGCTATGGCATCACCCGATCACCAAATAGCTTGGTCGATCTCCACCGTTGATCAATACCGCATGTTACAATTGCTATCGCGCAATCTCATGCGAATTCTTGCATGGCCAATATCCGCTCAAGAGCACATGAGAAAAGTGGCTTTCTCGTGCTACATGACACTCAATTAGGCTAATCACGTGAAATTTAGAAATACATCTTATAACTTTAAGGGCACACGAGAAACTACTTACCAGCTACGAAAACCTGCTCCATCATTTTGTACATTTTTCCCGTGGTAAGATATCCTCCGCTCATCTTTCGTTAACCCTGTTCATCCATCTATTCACTCAATCTTCATGATAAGATCCCTGTCGCTCATCTTCCATTAATCCTATTCGTTGATCGATCCATCCATCTATCAACGTAATTGCCTGCGATAAGATCTTCGCTACTCATCTTCTGTTAATCCTATTCATTGATCCAACTAATCCAACGGTTCCCATGCACCACTGCTTCATTACGTCCTCCTTTCACTGATTTCGATCTTCGATTTCTCTTCCGCTTGAAAACATATTTAGTTTAGTTTCCTTCCTTACACCTTAGTTTGGTTTGATGCTCTTTACTTCTACAACTTAGATAGTAGCATTAGATTAGTGTTGATTTAGCAATTTTGCTTAGTATAGATGTTTAAATAGTGAATTAGGATATGGTGTAATTTAGCATTACCTATTATTTTCTTCATTGCTGCAGTAGAATATCTCTCTTAGAGTAGATTTGCTCTTCTTCCATAAAAAAATAAAGCTTACTCTGACTCTATAGAAGTGTGGCTTGGAACCCCTGGGGTCTCTCACCAGAAGAACAGTGACAATAGGCAAGACTTTCACTTTTACTTGTGCATATAGCACTGTCACCTCCAAGTTTGTATGAACCCTAATTTGATAAGTAAAGTTGGTAGCCTAGGAGTTGTAGCATCCTTGTTGCAATACTGGCGCTCATCCGGATCCAGAACCCCTCTTCCACGTTTGTGACCTTTTGTGGGCCGAGCTATGTCAAAGATTGCTGAAACCTATTCACCCCAAGAATTTGCTAACCAAAAGCAATTTGCCCTACTATGACATTGGTTTCTTCGCTGAATTGAATTATCGGTGCAATCTGACTCCCCATGCTTCTCCCTTTTCCTTTGATTATCAGTACCAGAACCATAATGGATGGAGAACCAGTCCTAAGAAGGGGTTGATCTCCAATTCCCTTCTATCATCTCACAACTCTGCCCCTAGTGCCTCCTATACGCATTCCGGTTGGTAGTCCCTTGCTCAGGCCACGCAAGTGAGCCTAGCCTCAGACATACAGGTTTCCATCCATGAATTTCAGACCCTTTCCCCTTTGCCTAGTAAATTAGAGAAACACCACTATCATTTTCATACTCGACATCCCCGTCAAGGGCCCTAGAAATTATCTTACCACAGGAATTTATCATAGTAGCCCACCAATTGCAATGGTTTTGACATCAGGACCAAGATCCTACACAACATAGTAACTCAAATCCAACTTCTCTCAGCATCAGACTCATAGCCTCTACCTACCTGACCCCTTCAGCCAACCCCACTCAGCCCTGCGTGTGTTGTACCCAGGTTCCTAATGCAAAACAACACAATGTCAAGACAACAAAAGGAAGAGGTGATAGCAGACAAACGCATTACAAAGACACAGAACCAAGACAGTGCAACCAATTTCCACCTCCATTTCCCCAAACATTTCTCAACCTCCCGATTAACATTCCTAATTTTTCCCCTCTCCCTCCAACAAAAACCCAAATAGGTCGTCATTTGAAAAGGAGGTGAATAGCAAAGAAAAATACTTGTAAGGGATTGTAGGCCATCTCTAAGCATGATGCCAAGGATGTTGATGCCCTCTCTTTCCCCTGCACCAGCTCCTTTGTCCGTAATAAATTTACCACCATTACCCACCTGTCTACCCTTTGCTCCTATAAATCCTACCCCTCCACTATATTCTCTGACACCTTTCCCACCACCCTTGCATGCAATCATGCCAAGGCCACTGCTCCCATTGCTTTGAGAGTGTGAGGGTGGTGGTATGTAAATCATATGTATGCTTCATTGCTTTCTGCAAGTTGTCCCAACCATTGGCATGCACCCCGATCAAGGTCTTGTGTTTCTTAGAGGTCATCTTCCTGGCTTTGCCTATGATTGTAAGCCATAATTTCCACCAGGGTTCTGAATCTCTCATCCCAGGGTTGGACCAACAATAGATTTTCAATTAGGGCATTTTGTTGATTGCATCCCCAGTTAGCAAGAAAATCTACCCCTTTATTCCATTCTTGTCTAACATGCCAGACCATAATATAATAAAACTTTTGTATTAATTCCCCTATCTCTTGGATGAGTTGAGCTGTCCTCAAAATTTGGCTAAATTTGTCCCATTTCATGCCATTGTTCATATTTTATAGAGTGTTTGTGACCAGACTTGAGTCTTCTTCCACCACTACGTTTTGATACTACATTCTGATGGCTATTAGAAGTCCTTGTCTTCCTGCAACAAATTCTGCCTCATTGTTACTTCCTATCTTGCATGAGTGAGCATATATTAGCTGAGTGTTGGCTTGGGTATCACGAAAGAGGCCACCTAGGCCTGCCACTCTGAGATTCCCTTTTGATGCCCCATCGAAATTGATTTTTATGAATCCTTCTCCTGGAATAGTAAAGTGAGCGAGGGATATCGATCTTATCTAATTTTTTTCCAAGCAGTGGGAGCAATCATTTCCAGTGATAGATTGAGTTTTTGTAAAATTTGAGCTTCTTGCGGGGGAATTGCCAATCTTCTTGGTGCCAATGCTCTTCTAAGAACGTTTCCCTAATGTTTTGAACTATTTCTTACAACACTTGTTCTTGACATGAGGATTTATTTTTAAGGACTATGTGGCTCCTCTCTTTCCATATGGCCCATAAATTTAATCCTAAGGCCAACCCCCATGCCTGATTTACTACTAGGCTTGAGAATATGTGGCTTCACTAAAGGAGAATTTTTTTCCTTAATGTTGTGATGATCTCGATCCATTATTTCAAAAACTCCTTGCATTTTCCCCCATTTTTGTTAAGCAAATGGACATGTGTTAAGCATATGCACGATATATTCTCTATTCTGGTGACAAAAACAGCAGAACGAAGGACCCTGGAAGCCCCTTTTCTCAAGTTAATCCCAAGTTGGGATCTATCCTTTGCAGACCAGGCAAACGAAGTGAGATACCTTAGGCCACCATCCTCACTTGCATATTTTTTTCCATATGATGTATTGCCCATCTTGGGCTTGTCCTGCTTGGAGGTCATACGCTTCTTTTATGGTAAAGGTTCCTTTTGTAGTGTGCCCCCATCTCAGGATATCAAGATCATTTCTGATTGTTAATTATCTCGATCTTAGCTCTTTGTTTAGCATTGTCCCTTGGTCAGTGTCTATCACTTGACACAATCTTCCTTCTTTTTCCATCTCCTCCATCTTCCGATTCCTTGGTCCTCTTTCCATAATTGCTTCACATGGTGTATATTCCTATCTATGGTATATTGATATATGACCTTGAGGTCTTTCTTTTCTATCATTAGTTCTCTTTGTTGCCAAGATTCTTGACAAAATCTTGTTGTTTTTCCATTATGGATTTCCCAAAAGGCATGCTGGTTTATGAGGTTCCTGTTTTGGGCTGCTAAGTTCCACACTGTCGATCCTTTGGTAGGATCTCTATATTGTAGAATATCCTTAGTTATGTCAGGAATATTATATTTCCTTTTCTATAATTTCTTTCCACCTCCTATCCCTCTCCACCATAGCTTTGTGCCCATTATTTGATTTAAAATATAAGGGTCTATGAGGCCTAACCCTCCTTCCATTTTTCTTTTCACTAGGTCGTGCCAGGATACCAATGCCCATTTCCTGACTTGTTGATCCCCTCCCCACAAGAATTTTTTGAATATGTCAACAATTTTGAAGAACACCCGTTTAGGGGCTACCATACCTGAGAGTTGATAAATGGGTATCGATTGGAGCACTGATTTAAGAAGGACAGTCCTACCAACTAGTTTGAGGAATATAAAGACCTACTAGCATAGCTTTTCCTGCAGCTTTTGGAGGATCTCTTGCCATAAGAATAATTTTAGGGAGTTGTCAAATAGGGGCATACCTAAGTCTTCAAACAGGAGGTTTATATTACTAAACCCCAAGATCCTAGCAAGATAGGCATTGACATTCCCATGAGTGTTAAAAAAGAATATAAAATATTTTTCATTATTTATCTTTGTCCAAAGGCCTCCATAAAGGTGTTAAGAATCTCTTTTATTCTTCGAGCTTACCTAAGGGATACCTGGCATAAGAGCATGATATCATCCACGAATTGTTGGTGGGTGATGGCTAAATTATTACCTCAAATCCTAAAGCCCCTAAGCCTAGATTCTCTGACCTCATTTTAGATAAAAACAACCCAACCCTTCTGTAACAATAATGAATAGAAAAGGGTATAACAGATCTCCCTATATTAGGCTTCGGGTTGGGTTAAAAGTAAGGGTAGGAGTCCCATTTAGCATAATTGAGATGACAGGGGAGGAGATCATGGCAAGGATCCAATTTTTCCATCTTTCGGAAAAACCATAAGCTTTGACGGTACTATTAAGCTAGGCCCAACTTAGCTGGTCATAAATCATGGAAAGTTCCAGCTTAATCGTCGTACCTGGAAGATTTCTTGCCTTGAGAGAGTGTACTATTTCTTGAGAGTTTATGAGCCCATCCAAGATTTGCCTAGCTTCTAAAAATCTCGTTTTCTCAGGAGAGATGATATTTTACAAGAAGAGTTTTATTTGCTTTACGAAGAGAGTAGCAATGATTTATAAATAAAATTACAGAAGGAAACAGGAGGAAATCCTTTCGGATCTTAAGATTTCAAAGTTTTAGGAATAAGAGAAATAAAAGTGGAATTCAGGTTGGGGGCATACCTTTTGATTGCGGCAAGATTCCTCTACAACCTCTAGAATTTCTCGTCCCATGAAATTCCAGGTGGCTTAGTAGAATTCTATTGTGAACCCATCCAGGCCTGGGGCCTTACTTTTCTTCATACCATTGAAAATATCTTCCACTTCTTCGAATGTAGCAACTCTCATCAGGGCTAGGTTTTGATCTTGAGTTACTAGATTGGGGATATGCTATGAGATTATTTCTATTGCTTCCGTTCTATTCTCTTGTATTTCTAAGAGAAGGTCTTTGAAATGATTTACCATAAGTTCCTCAATTTCTTCACGTTGGACTCTACGATTCCCCTCCTCATCTTTCAGGGATTATATTATGTTGTGTTTTCTATTGTTGAACCATGGCTTTATGAAAAAATATTATGTTTCGTTCACGTTCCCACAACCATTTTACCCTTGATTTCTTTTTCTAGAGTATCTATTCATATTTCCTTTTTTCCTCCAACTGGTCTATTAGTTGTCCATCTTCTTCGACAAGCTCTTCAGATCTCCCTTCCTGTATGATTTGTTGTTTCTTATCCATCATGCACTTGTTGATCTAGTTTTGGTCATTCATAATATGTCCAAATTCTTATTTTCTCCATTTCGTGAGTTTCTTCTTTAGATTCTTGAGTTTTATAGAAAGTATGTATGCAATTCCTCCCTTGTTGCTTGCTCATTTTCCACCATTCCTCTATTCTTCTATGAAGGCCTGGATCTCTTAGCCAAAAGCCTTCAAACTGAAAACGTTGGTTCTTATGGCTTGCTTTCAGATCCACTTCCAATCTTATCGGCCAATGATCCAATACCATACCTGGGAGGATTGAGGCTTCCATGAATATATCTCTCCTTATGAATTATTCTGAGATTAGGAGCCTATCCCATCGTGAAGCAATTTTATGGATCCTTCCTCGTCTATTACTCCAAGTATGTACTCCATTAATTGTTGGGAGGTCCACTAAGTGCGATTCTGAAATGATATCTCCAAAACTTTCCATGTCCACATCCATTCTTCCCATTATTTCCTTCTTCTCTACTAGAGAGGTAATCATATTAAAGTTTCCTCCTACTACCCAAAGGTCTTTCTAGTATAGATTTCTCATGTCAGTAAGATTTTGAAGAAATGTTCCTCTTTCCCTCGAGATACGAGGACCATAAATTCCTGTAAGTAGCACCCATTATTTGGATCCAATGTTTTGAAATTTGTCTGATAGTATTCTTGGAAGGCTGGCCCAGTATTCAAACCAAACCTCTTCAGGATTCCTTATGATTTCCAAACCTCCAGTGCTGTCGTTTACATCTTGGGCCATGACTTGGTACTAGGGTTTAAAATTTTCCATAATCCCTTTCACTTTATTTCATTGATTTTAGTTTCTTGTATTATCATGATGCTTGGTTTATCTTTCTTCAATCTCTATTTAAGGTATCTATATTTTCCTCTATTATTGATGCCTCTTATGTTCCATGATGTAATAATCATTTCAACAATTTCGGGGGTTGTTGAAAGACCTCTGATAATGGAACTACACCTCCATAATTTACTAGTAGCTCCCCAACCATCTAGATGGATTTGTTCAGTGTTCTTCTTCCTTGTTTCTTTCCCATTTTCCTAGGGTTCCTATTTCTTGTCCTTAACTGACTTGAGAGCCTAGATGATCTAGTTGGGCTATGATAGTTGAGCTTTGTTTGGCTTTGTATTTTTGAAAAGTTTCCTTATAAAGTTGCTTTTTATATTATGGGATGAAGCATTCATCCAAGTGTATCCATTCTTGCAGTAAACGTTTCATCACTTGTTCTTCCTCATTAAGGTATTCTTTCGAGTTATCGATCCCCATTGGGTTTTGCTCTATCATTTGCATTGTGATTTCCTTTCTTGGGCTTTCTATTGCCTCATTGTTCTTTGACTTATTTCCTTCTGGTTCCTTCTTTTGCAAACTTTCCATCTCCATGGTATTGTCAGGGATTACCTCCCCTATTTTGTCCCCCTGAAGAACAACAAACTATTAAGGGTGCACTTCTCTTTCTCATTTTAACTTGTTCTCTAGTTGCATGTCTTCCTCTGGTTCTTTTTTCTCTTGTACACTTCTTGAAAGCCTTCCCCATCTTCCCCTGCCATCATTTCTCTCGCCCTTTTATCCACAATGGGTTTCTTGTTATGTCTAAGCATGAAAGCTCGGTACAAATGGCCATATTTAAGGAATCAACGACATCTAAAGGGGATATGCTTATAGTCTAGGGGTTGTTTCCATATCTCATCGTGGTATTCCAATTCTATATAGTCCGGAAGCGGCTCGGTGATATTCATGTATACACAAATTCTGGTAATATTTATTATAATAAGCCATCACTGAACACTTTTCCATGTCTTCCTCAGTATTCCCTTCAAATAACTACACATAATCCTAGTGCGAATTCCACTCATAAATACAATGTTGTTTAGGATCTAGTCACAACTCCAATTGTTATCTCCACTTTAGAGGTCACCTGCAAAATTTCCTAACGCAACACAACGAAATGTTTCCTTCTATTGGTGGGGTGGATCACTCAAATTTTAATATCATGACCTTTAATCCTTCTTTTCAGAAACCCTTTCTTCCACATCATCTGGAGTTCTAGATAA
>APFE031578513.1:22129-60215 GCA_000404065.3 Pinus taeda
AACTATAAAATTAATCAAGGCTATGAAAATTGTAATGAGGAATACAAGTTACTAAGGGTTATAAATTTCATATGACTCAAAAGAGGTATGTTATCCCAGCAAAAGAACCAAGGGTCTGATAACACTAGAAGATAAGAATTTGATAGCAATTTTATTTCTCTAACAAGCTCCAAAACAAATATAAACCTCGAAACAAAAATAAATTTCATAGCTTAAGAGTTTATAGATATCTTTCAAATTAATCACATAATGAGAAAAAGTTAGAGAATTGTGGCAGTGACTAAACAAAAAAATGAACAATAAATGGAAATGAGGGAAGGAATGATAATTCAAAAATAAAACCCTAGTATTGATATGAGGTTGATTGAATATGATCTCATGACAATCGTTGATAACCCATGGATAATAATAAAGACATTCACAACTTATCTACTGCAAGGAAAAAATTAATATATAGAGGATTCTTTTAATTACCAATATTTGGATAGTTTCTCTTGTTGAGTTGCATTCTTCTATTAGTATGCAACCATTCTCCAATATTAAAAGGAACTGAACTAGGTTTCTTTTTATCAAGAAGGAATCATAAGGTTCATCTACAAAAACGTGAATATCATTAATAAACAAACCAACGTGATTATAAATATAATGTTGCAATTCAATTATCAAGAACAATGACAAAACTATTAAATTAATCAAGGCTATGAAAATTGTAATGAGGAATACAAGTTATTAAGGGCTATAAATTTCATATTGACTGAAAGAGGTATGTTATCCCAGCAAAAGAACCAAGGGTCTGATAACACTAGAAGATAAGAATTTGATAGCAATTTTATTTCTCTAACAAGCTTCAAAACAAATATAAACCTCGAAACAAAAATAAATTTCATAGCTTAAGAGTTTATAGATATCTTTCAAATTAATCACATAATGAGAAAAAGTTAGAGAATTGTGGTAGTGACTAAACAAAAAAATGAACAATAAATGGAAATGAGGGAAGGAATGAAAATTCAAAAATAAAACCCTAGTATTGATATGAGGTTGATTGAATATGATCTCATGACAATCGTTGATAACCCATGGATAATAATAAAGACATTCACAACTTATCTACTGCAAGGAAAAAATTAATATATAGAGGATTCTTTTAATTACCAATATTTCGATAGTTTAGCTTGTTGAGTTGCATTCTTCTATTAGTATGCAACCATTGTCCAATATTAAAAGGAACTGAACTAGCTTTCTTTTTATCAAGAAGGAACCATAAGGTTCATCTACAAAAATGTGAATATTATTAATAAACAAACCAACTTAATTATAAATATAATGCTGCAATTCAATTATCAAGAACAACGAAAAAACTATAAAATTAATCAAGGCTATGAAAATTGTAATGAGGAATACAAGTTACTAAGGGTTATAAATTTCATATGACTGAAAGAGGTATGTTATCCCAGCAAAAGAACCAAGGGTCTGATAACACTAGAAGATAAGAATTTGATAGCAATTTTATTTCTCTAACAAGCTTCAAAACAAATATAAACCTCGAAACAAAAATAAATTTCATAGCTTAAGAGTTTATAGATATCTTTCAAATTAATCACATAATGAGAAAAAGTTAGAGAATTGTGGTAGTGACTAAACAAAAAAATGAACAATAAATGGAAATGAGGGAAGGAATGATAATTCAAAAATAAAGCCCTAGTATTGATATGAGGTTGATTGAATATGATCTCATGACAATCATTGGCAACCCATGGATAATAATAAATACATTCACAACTTATCTATCGCGAGGAAAAAATTAATATATAGAGGATTATTTTAATTACCAATATTGGATAGTTTAGCTTGTTGAGTTGCATCCTTCTATTAGTATGCAACCATTGTCCAGTATTAAAAGGACCCAAACTAGGTTTCTTTTTATCAAGAAGGAATGATAAGGTTCATCTACAAAAAATGTGAATATCATTAATAAACAAACCAACCTGATTATAAATATAATGATGCAATTCAATTGTCAAAGACGATGACAAAACTATTAAATTAATCAAGGCTATGAAAATTGTAATGAGGAATACAAGTTACTAAGGGTTATAAATTTCATATAACTGAAAGAGGTATGTTATCCAAGAAAAGAACCTAGGGTTTCATAACACTAGAAGATAAGAAATTGATAGCAATTTTATTTCTCTTACAAGCTCCAAAATGAATATAAACCTCGACACAAAAATAAATTTCATAGCTTAAGAGTTTATAGATATCTTTCGGATTAATCACATAATGAGAAAATGTTAGCGAATCATGGCAGTGACTAAAAAAAAATGAACAATAAATGGAAATGAGGGAAGGAATGAAAATTCAAAAATAAAACCATAGTATTGATATGAGGTTGATTGAATATGATCTCATGACAATCGTTGATAACCCATGGATAATAATAAAGACATTCACAACTTATCTACTGCAAGGAAAAAATTAATATATAGAGGATTCTTTTAATTACCAATATTTGGATAGTTTAGCTTGTTGAGTTGCATTCTTCTATTAGTATGCAACCATTGTCCAGTATTAAAAGGAACTGAACTAGGTTTCTTTTTATCAAGAAGGAATCATAAGGTTCATCTACAAAAACGAGAATATCATTAATAAACAAACTAACGTGATTATAAATATAATGTTGCAATTCAATTATCAAGAACAATGACAAAACTATTAAATTAATCAAGGCTATGAAAATTGTAATGAGGAATACAAGTTATTAAGGGCTATAAATTTCATATGACTGAAAGAGGTATTGATGCAAGAGCATCCAGCTAAGGGCATCATGACCAGGTGTTGGTCTCAGCCAAGAAGGATAGGTTCAAATACTTTTAATTTCATAAGTTTAATGAATAAAACAATATCTAGGAATTAGTTTGTTTTATTATTATTAGTTGAGAAATATTACGAACAATATAGTTAGGGTAGTGTCATAACAGTTACATTGTTTTTTCATTTTCTTAGTCCATCTCAGAAATGTCTGTTCATAACAAAAATATGATATTGTAACTTCTACAGTACAAGAAAACCCAGCATGATTAATGACGATGTAACTACAAAGAGTAATTGTATGGGGACCGAGAGCAGTTTGAATAACTGTTTAACCACAACATAAAAATCAATGTAATACAATCATGGAGGGGTTCAACACATGGTAAGATAAATACAATACAGAGAATAATTTCTTTCATCCGAAACTTCGAGTCCATCTGTAATAGTTTGTTGTAATATTCATTTACTTTTCTTTTAATCATTAAGCAAAACTAAGCAAGTATTGTGTGTTCCTATCCTTTCCATTTATTTTCTTTTCTAAAGAACAAAACACGAACAGATAAATTAGACGAGTATTCCCAGTACAAAGACTGGCAGCAAACAAATGGAGTTCCACAACAAAAGAAAATCACATTACGAGCAGTTCGAAAAGAATGAGAATGCAAACACTGAGCAACAATCCTAGGATAGAGGTAAATGAAATATAACCAAATTCCCTGTTAATTCTTTTCATTGGCAACAAAAAATATTTGTATACATATAATAGTGTAGGGATACCCTTTCAAATGGCGGAATAACAATACGAACCAGCAGAACCGTAAGGGTGAGGGTTTGGGTGGCTATCGTCCAAAAGGTGGTTTACAGTTACAAACTGCCAGAGATCAAATGAGGGTTTTGTACGAGACTGAGCTAGGTCGCATAGTGACAACAAAGAAACATGAAGTGGACAAGAACTGGGACTGCCCAACAAATTGACAGAGACCAACTAACAAAGACAAATTGATAATAGTAGCAGAGCCTACCAGAACAAAGTTGTAGCAGTTTCATCAACCACGCCAGAGAACGAACCCCACTTGTGCAAGCAAAACAAGACAATTGTTAGCCAAATGCCAATAAAGTAAAAGAGAAGAAGAAGTGAGAAACTGAATGCACAGTAAGAAAATTGTTTTACCTGGAGACTAGTCATGTGGGAAGAGTGAAACTCCACCGAGCCACAACCAACGGTGACACCCTGAGACCAAGGAGCAGTCCTTGTTAGAACCGGAGGAAAACAAAAAGGATAAGCAAACATGGAGGGACAACTTACCTGAACAAAGTTGTGAAGTTGAGGAGGAGGCCACCGCTACTGTGACCTATAGAACGCAACATGGGTAACCCATTAACCAAAATTAATAACTAGAAGAACTACAATGAAATTAAAATAGTGGAGTAGTGACAAGTTTATTAACCAAATAGGAAAAGGCAACAGCAACTCTCTTACACAGACGAGAAGAATCTTCATACTGTGCCTAAGTGACTGAGCGACACCAGAACAAATGAAAGTGCCACACCAACAAGCAGCATAACCCATAGCTGGGTGCACGCAAAACCTGTTGCTCACCTTCATACATTTGCAACACAAACCCTCACCTCTAGACTAAACCCTCGGCGCAACAAAGTTACAAGAGAAAAATGAAGAAATGACATAGAATGCATGGTTTTGGCATAAACCAAGAGCGGGAAACAGTGACCGAGGCAAGTACTGCCAACACAGCATAATTAAAGTCCGATATAAATGCCATCCAATGAAAATCCAGAACCATCCTATGATTAACACCTAATCACAAGTATTAAGATCCAAATCATTTACTAATCATCTAATTATTGGTTAGTGCACTATTGTATTATTGTTAAACATTATAGTGTGGAATTGCGGGCTGGTCCCATCAAGCATATTATCCATGCAAAAGAACTAAGGGTCTAATAACACTAGAAGATAAGAAATTGATAGCAATTTTATTTCTCTAAAAAGCTCCAAAATGAGTATAAACCTCGAAACAAAAATAAATTTCATAGCTTAAGAGTTTATAGATATCTTTCAAATTAATCACATAATGAGAAAAAATTAAAGAATCGTAGAAGTTACTAAACAAGAAAACAATAAATGGAAATGAGAGAAAGAATGATAATTCAAAAATAAAACCCTATTATTGGTATGAGGTTGATTGAACATCATCAGCTTGATTGAATATGATCTCATGACAATCGTTGATATGATATAAAATCTTGTTATTAGTATCACCGTTGATTGAATATGGTCTCATGAGAACCATTGATTTGGTAGATTGCAAGGACGTTTTTCGAGGTTCCAGAAACCAACACGTATACACATAGAAGCCTCTAGAGAAGAGTACAAATAAAAAATGATACAATATAGTTAATTCAATGGGAAACAGAATTATAAGAAGAGCTTCGGCGAACATCACATATAGAAAGACCTTTGTTGACGCGTTTCAAACCAACCAGTGTGGTTCATAATCAAGACAAGTTGAAGACATAGATCCAGCTGAGCATGTTAAATAGTTTGAGCAGAGACTCCAACGGCTAATTCTGAATAACGGCTAATTTTGACTATAGGACCTAGGTCAAATCTATATTTGCTAATTTAATATTATTGTTATTGTTATTTTAATATTAATATTATTAATATATTATTCTATATATGGGAGTAAGTAAAAATAGTTAAAAATAAATACATAAGGGATTGTAGCCAACGGCAAATTATTTATTTATTCAAATTAATATACTCACATTAGGTAAAAATAAATAAAAGAGGCAAATTATTTATTTATTCAACTTTAATCTACTAACATTAGGTTGCTAAAATTAGATAATTTTTTATGGTTGTTAAAGTTATTGCCAGATTTCTTGTATGGAAATGATTTAAATTGGGTAAATAAATAAACTAAACTAATGGTATGTTTTAAATTATTAATTTTATTAGATACAATATTACTAAATTTTTGTATACATGTGTATAATTTAAATTAATAATTTAAAACTTACCATTAGTTTAGCTTATTTATTTACCCAATTTAAATTATTTCCATACAAGAAATCTGGAAATAATAACAATAACTTTAACAACCATTAAAAATTATCTAATTTTACCAACATAATGTTAGTAGATTAAGTTGAATAAATAAATAATTTTCCTCTTTTATTTATTTTTACCTAATGTGAGTATATTAATTTGAATAAATAAATAATTTTCCGTTGGCTACAATTCCCTTATGTATTTATTTTTACCTATTTTTACTTACTCCCATATATAGAATAATATATTAATAATATTAATATTAAAATAACAATAACAATAATATTAAATTAGCAAATATAGATTTGACCTAGGTCCTATAGTCAAAATTAGCCGTTATTCAGAATTAGCCGTTGGAGTCTCTGCTCAAACTATTTAACATGCTCAGCGGAATCTATGTCTTCAACTTGTCCTGACGATGAACAACACTGGTTGGTTCGAAACGCGTCGACAAAGGTCTTTCTATATGTGATGTTTGCCGAAGCTCTTCTTATAACTTTGATGGATCACAGAAGCCTCAATTCTACAATTGTTTCCCTGTGCGAAACAAAATGTTAATTATACCACATTCGGATAACGGATGTAAAGAAAATTGCAATAAATAGAACCATGCAATGTATTATATAACGAAAGGGAGACTTATATACGAAATATGCGATACATTTGATAAAGTTAAATCCTATTGGGAAGTGGCGATATTAGTATGAAAATATAGAGTTAAATATATGCCGAAGACTATACTTTTATTATCCTAAAAAATTGTTGAAACATATATAGAGATGAAATATGAAGGTGGATAAAGAAACAATATATCTAGTTAATAATTCTAACTAATATACTTTGGAATTATCTTTTAACTAATATACTTTGGAAATATATAATAAAAAATTGATGAAACATATATAGAGATGAAATATGAAGATGGATAGAAAAACAACATATTTTGTTAATAACTCTAAATAATTCTAACTAATATACTTTGGAATTATATAAAAGATAAAGGAAAGTATATAAAAGATAAAGGATATATCAGTCTCAATAATTTTAACTAATATACTTTGGAAATATATAAAAAATAAAGGATATATGAGTTAAAAGTGGAACGTTAAAACTTAAAGAAATATGTTAAGGTAAAAGGGAAAAGGAATATATTGATAAGAGATATTCAAATTTTCTTTATGGAATAGTATGCTCAATAAAGAAGAGATATTTTTAAGAATAGTTTCATGCTATTAGGGTAGGGTATCAAGGGAAAATGTTAATATAATAGAGGGAGTTTTGGTATGATTGGGAAAGAAGCGTATTAATGATAAAAAAATAAGAAAGAAATGAATATAAGATTGAAAAAGTATGAAATTTTTTATAGTTAATAAATTATTTTAAAAAATTAAAAATTTGTGTTGGAAATGAGGAATATTAGAAGTGTTAGTAGATCTAAGGTTTCAATGTTCGGCTTTGTATGGGTGATCAAAACTAAAGCAATTATTTATTTTTTGTGTTATGTTTAGAATTTTAAAGGACAATTATAAAACATTTGAACTGAGGAATATAATGGGAAGAATTCCATAGGATCACCTAGAGGTTGAGGAACCTAATACCGAGATTGTAATGATGGGTGGAGGAGCTAGTATTGTAGAAAAAAAATGAGTCATTACAAATAGTGTGTGGCTTGGAGGTACACTTAGATAACATAAAACAAAATAAATAAAAGTTATCCATATCTAAATAAGAAGGGCATGACATTAATGGTTTTATGTGAAGAAAAATAGAACAGGATAGATCTAATAAGAAAATAATAGAAACTCATAAGAAGAGAGCTAGGATTGAATCAACGGATACTACTGATTCTATAACTTCTAGTGGAAGTGAGTCTCATGAGTGATGAGAAAGGAGAATACAAATCTGGAAGCAATACCTCGATGTCTAAGAAGAAAAGGACGACATCTTAGTTGCAAGAATAATGTAGAAATATTAGGTCTCATAATTTTGATGATGAATATGAAGAAGGATTAGAGGCATTACTTCCTAATATGTCCAAATAATTTTTGGTCTATAGTTATGCAAGTGATTTGAAGGAAATATTGGGAACTTATCAGCAGACTAGTCAGGAAAAATTATCTGAGAATCAAGCCTCCACACCGGTAAGCCCATTGGGACATGGGGGTGGGGCGAGAGGGCATTGCATGTAGCACCCTCCTGCCCCACCCCTGCGGCCCAACAGCCCCGTGGGGGTGAACGCTCGATTCCTAGAATCAAGCCTCCACCCCCTGGGGCTTGTTGGGCGCGGGGGGTGGGGCGATGGTGGGAATTTTTCTTTAAATATTTAAATTATTTAATTTTTAAAGTTTTTTTTTTATTTTTTTTTGTATTAATGTTTTTTTTTTAAGATTTTAAGATTTTTATTCTTTTTAATGATGTTTTATTTCATTTTTTAATTATCTTGTATCATTTTTTTTGTTATTTTTTTCAGTTTATTTTAGTAATAATTTCTTGTATTTAAAAAAATACAAAAATTTGATTTATATTATATATATTACATATATACATATACATATAATTTTTAAATTTTTTATCATTTTTAAGTTAATTTTGTTTTTTTTTTAACATTTTTATGTTTGGTATTTTTTTGTCATTTTTATATATATTTTTCTATTTTTTGCGATGTTTTTAATTTGATTATATATTTTAATATATACTTTTTGTGTTACTATTTATTTATTTAGTTTTTAGTTTTTTCAATATTTTAAATTTTTTTTGTGTTTGTTTGTTTTTTTTTTGTGTTAAAGTCTTGTTTTTTTTAACATTTTAATATATCTTTTTTTTTGCTTCTTATTATTTTTTAAACTTGTGCTTTTTTTTTCTATTTTTTTCAATGTTTTAATTTTTATTTTCTTTTGTATTTTTCATTTTTATTTGTTTATTATTTTGTTTGATTTTTTTTCCTGCAGGGTCTGTGTTGATCCTCAACTAGCAACCTAATCCCATTATTTGTCAATTTGATAGTTGATTTTAAAGTTTCCGTTATAATGTATTGAGTCCAACCCCACAATGTGTCAATTTAATGGTTGGTCTTTAAGCTTTCATTAGAATGGATCAGTTCGCCTACAACGCTTGTCAATTTGATAGTTTATTTTTAAATTGTTGTTGTAATGTGTCAAGTTGTCTTAGGGTAATAGTTTGAATTTGTTATACTTTTAGCATTTGGAAAAAAAAATTACTCTTCGTATAATGATTCTTTCATTCAAATATTCATTTAAAAAAAAAATAGTAGTAAAAAATTTTCATAATTCCATGGTTGAAATATGTTGAAAACTTAAGGTTTTTGTAGTTGTGATCTTTGGTTTTAATTCCAAGGTTGAAAAATTGTAAAGCTTTTTAGGGTTTTTTGAGTCATGGCATTTCATCCTTAACGTCATTGCGAAAAAATGTTGAAAATGTGGCCTAAAAAAATATGTTTTTATTAGTTTTTACAACCATATTTAAAAAATGTTGAAAAAAAAAATTATTCCAGCATCAAAAATTTTCATTTTCGAGTTGTTTTTCACGTTTTTTTGGCTAGAGTTCTTGTTTTTAGTTTACAGTTCTCGTTTCAAAGTTTACATTGTTAGTGGTCATTATAAAAATTGCAACAAGTTGGGTTATAAAGTTCCATGGGTAGTATGTTTTTCTTTTCAGAAGTCTTGCTGGTTGTAGGTGTCATAGAACACCGAGGACAGTGCTTCCCCAATGGGGAGGGTTCCGTAACATTCATGGTTAAAAGTTCATGTAAAAAATATAAGACTAAGGTCATGGGACATGTATTCCAAGATGAATTGTGGGGAAAAAAATCCTATTTTTGTTCATTCAGTTTATTATGGCTAAGGAAATTAGCAAAGTCAATGGAAAAACATTTGGAAATGCAAGAGGCATTGATTGGAATTTTATTTATGAAAATAATGGAAATTAGGAGAAAAGGATGGTGAAAGGTCACAGGTTTCATGTTAGGAGGAAAATGAAGGAAGAAAATGGAAAAATGAAGAAATTATAGCCCTTATTGATAAAAAGGATTATGATGATCAATTGGTAGCTTTTGTCAATGTAGAATTTTGTTAGTTTTAGTTTCGACCTCTCTATTCTACTCTCTCTCATAATCTTGGACACTTAGAGTTTTCTTGGAGAATTCTTAGAGGAGTGTGGCATACTTGGGATTTTGGAGCGAGAAGGAAAATGACGACTAGGAAAAGTGCAATATTACATCAGGATCAATAGCTACATCGGGTTTTTATTGTAGATATCGAGTTGGATGTATGATCTCCTTGCTAGTTTTTACATGCATGGAATATGCATGTGGTTTCTTGGTTATGCTTTGTCATTGGAATAGAGGAATGCCTGGATTGATGGTGGATTTTCTTAGCCTTTCCATTTCCTGGATAGCCATGGTGTTGTGAGTATCTTTCTTTTTGTTTTCTGTTTGGTTTTCATGTTCCTTATGGTTGTGGGTTGAGTTGCTAGTTCCTAAAAGCCTTGGTTGGACAAGCACTCTGGGGGTCCTATAACATCTTGGGTTGAGTTACTAGTCATGGAAGCCTTGGTTGGAAAAGGACTTTGGAAACACTTGGTGGCTTGAGTTACTAGTCTTGAAAGCGTTGGTTAGACACGTTCTGGAAGCTCGACAACAGTTATGGGTTGAGATACTAGTCCTGGAAGCCTTGGTTGGAACAAATGCTCTGGAGCCCTAGAAAACTTGGGTAAATACCAATTTGGTGATGGTTACTGATGTCAAACCGTGAGGTGGAATGACTGGTTGAGGGTTGAGGTGTTTTTTCCTTTAGAAACCCTAGTTTGGTTATTATTGAGTTGTTTTATGAGATCCCACATTCATGCTTGGAATATGGCACGTCGCTGATTGGCTAAAAGAAATATTTGGTTCAGTCAATCTATGTTCGGGTGGAACGTGGAAGTCCTACACATGGTTGTATTTTTCCTATGTTAATAAGAGATCCTTTCCTCTTGTATTTCGTCGGCAAATATACTTGTTCATATGTGGTATTTCTGGATGTTATATCTTTGTTATTTCTGTTGAATATATGTTAGTTATGAGGATGTTTATGACAAACTTGATATATGTCTCTCATCATGTTTTGATTAGAAAATGAATGAAAGATGAATATCTGACCTAATAAATGATAATTCAACTATTGTAATAAGGAATCAGTTCTTCCTCATTATTCGCAGATAAGTATGAGACCCCTATGCTTAGATATGTTTTTATGACCTATAGAATGTATATTTGTGACACGTTTGACAAAATTCATGTCATGGCTAGTAGGCGTACATTCAATTCATTGATCAATTGTTTGCATTAATACATTTGTTTTGATGTTATTTATCATTTTTGAAAGTTTCATGATGTTCTGGGCAATGGTCTGAGTCCTAGTCCTAAAAAAATGGCACATAATCTGGGGTCGCTGGAACAAAATACTTGAAAAAGGCCAGAATTGTATGGATTCCTTGATGTGGGAGTGAATGGAGGGCCTTAGTCTCATGCATGCATTGTCATGGGAGTGACTGAGGCTCTAGGGAAGTGAAACTTCAATTTGTCTCAGGGGTTGGTCACCTGCAAGGGTTGGTTGGATCATGAACATTCTATAGCATGTGTGGAAAGTCAGAATGGTTTTTTTTTTGGGGTTCCACTACCTTAACTATACATGGGGAGTTGAATCACATCATAGTAGCCTCTCATCACATGTTTACCTTGACGGACTGGTTAACTTGAGTGAATGTGGGAGGAGGGTGGTCACAACAACCCATCCCATCAGATTTTGATCTTATATTTACACAAGGATATATAGAGGGTTCAATTTCACTATTTTATCAGTCACATGGTATATCTTTAATTATTATGCCAGTTGAATGTGTTGAGAAAATAGTTTGTGAAATTATGTTGATGTCCGTGGTTGACTTATTGGTGTTTTATTAGTTGTAGAATTTGTGGCGTGAGTTGAAGTAGTTTTCTAATTCTTTCAATTTTGTTTATAAAAAGCCTTCATGGTTCTTAAACTGGAAGCTTCGGTGCCTAAAACATCACTTATTGTGTTTTATTAAGATCAAGTTGTTTGATAAACTTTTGAACATGTTCAATTTCCATACTTCCATGCTAGCAACCGATAGATAGTGGAAAGAGAAATATTTGACAGATGGTGCTTGGCCCATAGGATTGTTCATTACTTGATGACTCTTATTGTGGAAGACCCAATGAGATGAGGTGTCAACAATGTTGATCTTGCAATGTTCATTAATGGTGGTCAGAGGTGGTTACATTGTAAATGGAGGTCAAGTGACAACTCAAAGATGTGGTGGTGCAAGAGCAGTGTTTGTGAGATTTCAGAGTGGATGTGAGTGTTGATGAAGACTAGTCATACATAGATTATCCTTTTTGTTGTAATATGTGTTATTAGAAGTAATCCTTCCATGTGTTATTGTAAGTTGTCATTGTGAGTTCTAAGCATCAATCTAGAAGTAGCTTTTCCATATATATGAGTTGTTGTTGTGATCTAGTTGTGTCGAAGTCATTGATTTATGTCTTATATATTTGTAACTGTTGTTAGCAATAAATATATCAAAGGGTGTTTGGCATTGTGTGTAATTGCTATCTGATCTCTCTCTATTTTCTAACAATAGATGTCTTATGAGCCTGCCTTGTAATACATAGTGAAAGCAGAGTTAATGAGAAAGAAATATACAATATATTCACTTTATTTATATTATTTCAATATTTCCTTTTGTGTTTTTCCTTAATGACTTATATATCTAGTTTTAATATACACCAATATACAATTTAGATTTGGGATTTGAGCCATATACGGGAGATCAGAAGATTGCAAGTGGAATTTTGCTACAATCGTAGGAAATCAATCTAATATTTGAAGGTATCATTTTCCAACATAAATTAAAATAAAGTATGATATTTTTACTGAATAAGATAAGTATATTTTTTTAAGGAAAAATTTTCTAAAATGTATTCCATGCAGATATTGGAACCTGAAATACAGATTCTTTTTAATTATAGCCATGGTTCTATCAATTATGTCAATTTTTTCTACAAATGCATTGCTATTTCTTTATTGTTTTCACACACCTATAACTATACTAGTAACTCAGCCAAGAGTAACACATTTCTCCCTCTTACAAGGATGATTTATATCCTTGCTAATGAAAGATGATTATGCAATAAAATATCTACTACAAATGTAAATATTTGAATCTGTGCTATTCTTTAATTTTTGTATATTTCATGATTAAATTAAGTTTTCCATTTGAAGAAAATAATAAATTGGATCAACAACATTAATATTATAACAACCCTCGTGAAAATTTCATGTAATAAATTTTAATAAAGGAAAAATATGACAACGGTTAAGGGACACTTATTCCAACCTGCATGTTGGGCAAAGATATCCTAGTGGGCATCACTGGATGTGTTTATGGCTAAGAAAATTGGCAAAGGCTAAGGCTAAGGCATTAAAATGAAAAAACACATTTCTGGCACATTTATTTATGACAATAAAGGGAACTAGGAGAAAAGTAAGGTGAAAGGTCACAAGTTGCATGTGAGGAGGAAATTGAAGGAAAATAATGGAAAATTAAGAAATTAGAGGCCTCATTAATGAAAAGGCTTCTGAGGATCAATTGGTAACCTTTTTTCAGTTCGAGTTTTGGATCTCTCTCATTATTCTCTCTCTCTCCCTTGGGCACTTAGAGTTTCTTGGAGCACTCTAGCTTTGGATCAAGGAAGGAAAAACAAGAAAAGGAAAAGGAAGAAAATAAGGATCAAGTAGCTTCTACAAGAATACTTACAGGTAACATATTGCATGTGTGATTTCCTAGCTCATTTTGACATGCATGTCTTTTCATGTTGGTCTATGGTTCTCTTGCTATCAGTGGCATGGTTTTTCCTGGTTATGATAGTGGTTTTCAGCCTAGCCTTGACTTTTCCTAGATGCCATGGTATGTTGGGATGTTTATCTTAGTTTTGAGATTTTGTTTGCTCAATGGATCTCAATGTTGATTCCAAAATTCCTAGGAATCCCTTGATTAGTTTTGGTGGTATACACAGTAAAGCCTGAGGGAGAAGTCTTGATTTACGGCCTAGTGATCCGGGTTTGGATTGCGGTAAAGCCTGAGAGATTGGTATCAATTTGGGGCCAACCGATCTAGGATTGGATTGTGGTAAATCCTGAGATACAAGGAGATGGAAGGTTCCTCAAGGATATTTATGGATTCTGGATGGCATTCCAAGTTCAGTTCAATTTTGATTGAAGCACTAGTTTTGGTGTGATCACAGCTTGGTGAGGGTGGAGGTAGTTTAACTATTGGATTCCCTTGTTTTTTTTTGTATTTTTTTGTCCATGAGATCCCACATTCATGCTTGGAATATTGCACGGGGGTGACTGGTTGAAATAAATATTTGGTTCAGCCATGTCTATGATCGGGTGGTACATGGAAGTCTCGAACCTGGTCGGATTTGCCTATGATTAATGAAAGCTAAGTTCTCTTGCTTTTGCACTTGTTTATATTTGGATTTAATGGTTGCTATATCTTTGTTATTTACATGGTTTTATGTTGTTTATAAGCACGGTTAATTGACTGGTTCATGTCATGGTCATTTCATTCATTTAAATGAAATTGTTAAAATGATCGATGCAAGACCTAATTGATGCAATAAAAGTTCAAGGGAAAAGGTGGTGATTCTTCTTGTCATTCATAATATTTTTCAGTCATTCATGCTTTGTCTTGTATCTTAGACCTGTAGGTTGCATTGATGCTAAGTGTGTGACAAAATGTTAGTCCCAGTTGGGGATGGTTAGGCCTAGTCCTAAGGTTGATTTTTAGTTTATTAGTCTTGTCAACATGTCTTTCATGGATTCTAAAAGTTATAACAAATTTTGGGTGGTGGCCATAATTATGGGTTAGAAAAGTGCCTTGAATTACACAGATGCTAGCATAAGTCTATAGGGAAAAGTCCTTGGACATTAGCTTATAGGCCTATGAGAGTGTCCATAGGTCCCTAGATGTCGGCATGCCCATAGCATGAGAGTGACCAAATGTCAAGAGGTATACAAGATAAGTGGGATCTAAGGGAAAGTTGTCTGAGTGGCTAAGATGTCTCCTAGTGGTGTTCTTGCGGATGTGGAAGGTATGGTTGATGTGTTTCGTCAATTCCATTTCCTTAAATTCACCAAGGAGGTTGAATCCCTTTATAGTTGCCTCTCTCGTCGCATGTTTAATGCGGTTCGATGGTTACTTGGGTAGATGTGGGAGGAGGGTGGTTACAGATTGGTATAAAAGTGTGGTTGTGCTCTCCTTGGGCGAATGTGTTTACCATGCATTCATGTCGGTTATACATGTGTAATTAATCCTTATTGTCTATGTGCTTATTTCATATCCATGGTGTTGGTCATGGTCATAGTCATGTCGCCATGGGAATAAGGATGTCGTTGCATGAAATTAGTTGTCAAGAGTGTATGACTAGTTACATGTTGCTATATATCGCTTACATGTGTCATTTTGTATGCTTGGTTACATTATTGTATCTTTGGTTACATTATTACTTTCTTGGTTACATGTATCATTTCTATATCCAACCAATGTTTTTGTTAGTGGGACTGGGATCTATCTAAGGAATGTGTGATGTCGCATAAATGGTTCCCAACTAAGAAAGAAATGGAGAAGTGGATAGATTGGAAGCTACATGAATTTGCAGCTCAAGAAAATAGGAATATGCGCCTGTCAAAAGATGAGGGGCTAAATGGATACCTATTCACAGATGAACAGAGATATTCTTCTACTCTTTTCCATGTGAATTACATGAGTGGTTGTCTAAATTGGTAGATAGTCAGGGTACGTGGAAGCTTGGAGGCCCTATTGTGTGGAACTCAAAACTAGTGAAACTTTTAGAGGCTTCAGAAAATAAAATTGCAAGGGTTGGCGATTACTGGATCAATATTATTGGTGAGCACTAGTATTGCAGCAATAATGTTGCAACTCCTAGGCTACCTACTTTACTCTTATCAACCCGACAGTTCGTAACAAACTTGAAAGCGACGGTGGTGTATGCACAAGTACTAGTTCATACTGCAGGCTGTCACTTGGTCAGCCGACGCAAGATCACTAGGAGCTCAAGCCAACTTCTATGGATTCCAGAAGAAGCTCTATATGTGATGAAAGGAGAGAAAGACTACTCTACAGATATTACTCTAACTACAGAAAGGAGAAAGAATGAAATGTAAAGCAAACCAAGTAAATCCTAATTCACCAACTAATCCTACTTTTGTAGAAAACCTTATGGAAACCATGAAAAGAATGCCATTACCTACTCAAGGAAGCAAACAACATCTAACTAAGCTATTTATGGAAGTAAATGAGCAAAAAACATATTTTTGGATTTTTATGTGAATTTGACATGCATGTGATTTATTGTTTGTGAAGGTGGTAGCAAATAGGTGGTGTTGAAGGGTGGTTTTGGCACTTGAGAGGATGTAGTATGGTGTGTTTTGGTCCTAGGAGGTCTCAGGTGGCCTTCTGGAGGCTTTTCCAACACTTGGCCTTCAAAAGAAAGCCTATAGGAAAATCTACACGAGGAAAAACAATGTTCTACAGGAGGCCTATAGGAGGAGGCCGAGAGTAGTTTTGGTTGTTTTGAGGGTGTGAGAGTGGGTAGAAAAGGTGAATGAAGGTTGGAATGAGGTGTTAGGGCACCTAGGGTGTACCAAGAGTCATTAGGAGAGAGAAATACTATAGGGTCTGCTCAAGGAGAGAGGAAGGAATTCTATGGAAAATGAAAGAAAATAAGGCAGAACTGAGGGGAGACTTGGGTGACTTGTAGGGCATGGATCAAATGGAGGATGTGATGGCTGATATCCTAGCCTACTTCTAGAATATATTTTCTACATAAACAACTGACAATCAACCAATGAGATTAAGAAAGCAATGAAATGAGTGCATCTAGAAAAACTAAGTTTTGCATCAAACTAGTCTAAATAGTGATCTAGGAAAGGAAATTATGATAACTACTGCAATAAATGAAATAATGAAAGAATACTATTGTAAATAAAGAATTGATCATGATGGAGAAGTTCTGAAGCAAAGAAAACCAGACTATTAACGAACTAAAAGGTTGTGAACACTAGAAGTCCTATGAATGAGGAAAATCTATGTTTATGGGGCAGCAAGAGGGTATTTGCCTCAAATCACAGTCCTAGAGGGAGGAAGAGAGGCCAAGGCACTATTGCTAGAATTTTGGATCTTTTCTTTATCACTGCTTAACTTGCTATAGAAAGCACAAATGGAAGCAAACTATTGAATCATCAAAAGAAACCTATTCTTGACCATAAAAGAAATTCATCTAACAACAACCTAATCCACAAACTGAAATAAAACATACAAATACAAGTAAAGAGGAGCTTGGCTACTTGAATTGGGCCCTAACCCAAGAACTTCAGCCATCTAAGGTAACTCAGTGCTAAATCAAAAAGGATTCCATCTTTATTTCTTAAAAAATAACAAGATTACATGGAACTATTAAAATAATAAGCTCGAAGTTGAGAAAAGTTTACATAAGAAAAAGTACAACGAAAATCCAACCCTAGTGAGGCCCTAGACCTCTCTACTTATACAAATGAAGCTAGAAACAGCTTCCTTAAAATCAGGGAGGCTTGGCTCCCAAAACTCGATATAGCCATCAATTATCCTCCAGTTACTCGACTGCCTACTAATCCATGACTTGTCTGCTTGTACTACGAGATGAATGAAGGGGAATTTGAAGTGAGGAATAATAAATGATGGGGACTCCCTCCTATAAGTCCTTCCCGTTGACCACTTCAAGTTATTGCTGCCATTTGTCCACTGGATCCTTAACTTTGACCACAAAATTCATTAATAATCTGCATTAAACATATATTAGACCACATGGCATCATAACTAACTCAACTCACTCTATAAGTATAAATATAATTAGAAAATCATACAATAACCTAAGAGAATGGTTGATTTTACTAGGTTAGGAGGTAAAATGAGCCCATATAATTACCCATTTATGAGGCTCATCATCACCCCCTATTAAAAGTGTTGCTCATCCTCTGAGCAAATTATTCCATATCCTCATATTTTATGGCCCTGGTGGCCTCCCTAGCATCCCATGATTCTGATGTGGTCTCCTCTTCCTTGTCATATAATCCTGCCTTCCTGTCTATTTCTTCCCACTGCTCCTGCTCTTCTTCTTCTCTTCTGGCTTCCAGCATGCCTAGTAGCAGTGGGGGACTCAATTTTAGGCTAATCCAATTGATATTCAACCTCTACATGGAGCACTTATACATTGGCACTCTCCCTAATGCCTCCTTCATCCTCATTGGGGAATGATATTCCCTGATCTGTAGACTATGTGGTAAGGTGTTCCATCTCCTCATACATGCATGCACATAGTCATCCCCAAGTAACCTTTCCATATCCTCAAAATGTGCAATGGCTTGTGCCTGATCATTGATATATCTAGGGGAAATCTGAGGATTATTAGCAACCAGGTTATGTGTGCTGATGAGTTCCATGGGGTCTAATGGCTTAGCTCTGATCATTAATGGCTCATTCTACTCCTTTATCATCAACCTTCTTATTTATGCTACCCTTAACTCTTCATGGTTCATCGATGAGGCCATGGCCATTAGTCGCAAGTCCCCTGACTTGCAAGTGGGGTCCCACACATTCATGTCTGTGAGGGCCATGTTATGTAGGTAGAATTTTTCCATCTTTTCCTTATCTTCTGATGTGCTTTGATCGCATAGGTCCATAAACTGCCTATAATCTTGGAAAGGAATTGTGCCTCTTTGTGCTAAAGTCTTTATCTGAAATTGCAACTATTGGTCCTTGAGATATAGGCCATAGGATTTTGTTGGTGTCATACATTGAAATACCTCCATGGACCAGCTGGTCATGCATGCTAGTTGGGTCTCTTTCTCTTGTAGCTACCTCGTTAGCAATTCATTTTCTATTTCAGGTTGGCTTCTTGCAATTGCTTCTATGTGTCTGACAACGCTTAACTCTAAACCCATTTCTCTGAGTTTGTTCTCAATATGGCCAATATCCTTAACCTCTTTGGATTTGCCTATTTGCATGCACCTATGGGTCCTTATCCTTTCTTTCTCTAATTCAAAGAATTGTGGAATTGCAAATTTTTGTGGAATTATTCTTCCCCCCCTCAAGAAGACTGTAGTAGGAGCCAAGACTAGGCTGGGGATCAGGTTCTTGTAGTTACGTTTCTTCTTCCTTTCCCTATGGCTATCCTTCTACCCTTTTCTCCAGCTTTTAGGTCTCCTGTAGTTTTGACAAGGTCTCCTGTAGAACTATCTGTGCCTCCTGTAGGACTGTTTTTGGGTCCTGTAGTTCTACCTTTTCTTTCCATGTGGGGGATCTAGGAATCCCCCTTTCATATGTGATAGGTGCCTTGGAAGGGGATTCTTTCCCTTGGGCAGAGAGTGAATCTTCAATAATAATTGGCACTTTTGAAGAAGGTTGGGGATTCCTTATTTTGATTCTTGTGCTCTTCCTAGCCCTGAAATACATTGAGGTCTGCCTCTTCCTCTTCTCTTTTGGCTTAATTGGTGTACTGAGGGTAGTGAGAGTAGCAGCTGCCTCTCTTTCTAGAGTCTTGGGGGACACTTCTGTGTTTTCTGCCCCTTTTTCTCCTCCTTCTGTTTCTCTTTCTGTCTCTGTTTGCTATGTTTCTTCCTGCTCTGTTTCTTTAGCTTTCTCCTCCTCTGTCTTAGTTTCTTCCTCCTTCCCTTTTTGTTCTGCTATCTCACCAATTTCCTCACCTTCTACCCCTTGCTTCTCTTCCTCCTCATTGCCAATAGGACTGATATTATAGGTTAGGGATTTTATGTCATCTTCTGTTGTCATGTTTCGAAAGATTTCCCATGCTATAGGGAGTGTAGATGTATGGAGGGCTTCTTCCACTAAAGTTTTGATTAACCCATGGTGACTGAGCTGCTTTGAATTCCATTCTTGAACTTTAATGATAGAGTCAATGAGAGAATACAGGAGGAAGTAGGGGATGCTCAGCTTTTGAGGGGCTAGAGTGTCCATGTGATATGTTAATTCATGAAGGACTATAAAATGGTAACCATAGACAATGTTGTACCTCCCCTCATAGGAAATATATTTTATTATTTGGTAGCTAACCTCATCCCAAGGATATGGTATGCTATACCTTCTAATGCCATTTTTATCCTCTACAGGGGTTTCATTGTTTCGGAAGAAGTTTTTCTTGGCAGCCTAGCCAATTGGTTTTTCATCATTACTTGAGGGCAATCCAAGAGGAAGGACAGTGACCCTATTGATAAAATGAAGGGTTATCTCCATGGAAAGACCTCTAAAGGTGAAAGTGGCATGTGTTCTGGTGCGAGGAACCAAAGAGTGGGAAAATTCTTGAGCAATTTCCTCATAAAACCCTCGGAATTTCTCAAAAAAGTTCATCCAATTTGCTCTTGTGAATATGTCCACTACTTGGGGATGTGCATGGATCTTGGAGGAGTTGATGGGCCTCTTCGTCATAAAACCTCTATCATTTTTGTTATGCTTCTTTGGGAATATAAATGTGGAGAAGGAGACAACAATTTTTGAAGAAAAATAGAGAATCAGGAAGACTATGTTTTTTTTAAGAAATAAGCATAAATTCTATTATGTATTTCCAGCACCTAAATGCTTTATTTCCTCCTCAAAATTAAACCACTGCTTGCATATTTTGATATTCAATGGGGATATGCAAAGAAGCTACCTCCGTAGCTTGAGAATTGTGCTAAAACCCGTGTTTTCTCCCTTCAAAACAACTCACTAGACCTCCTATAGAAGACTGCTGGCCCTTTTGTAGAATTCCTATAGGTTCTCTTGTAAAACCTATAAGTGCTCCCGTAGAAAATGCCGAGAGTAGGAATATGGTAGAGATCAATGGAGAACGATGGTTACGAGTCTATGGGGGCACGAGGAGATTGCAGTAGTGGAGTTTCGAGGAGATAATGAAGGAAAAGGTGGTGAGAGTGCTTGGGGAGGAGTACTTAATGCTTTTTATGGATATTTCCAGTGATCGAGGGTGAGCTGGCCACGTGTACGTTGGCCATATTCAAAGCGTTGGTCCCCACTTGCCTTTTCATCATGGCACTTTCCTCGTAATCGTCCTTTATGATTGCATCGGAGTTCACACTTACTCCACTAATTGTCCTTGACATCTTTCTTGAATTGACTATGCGTACCTGTGGGTGACATCTTCGGATGAGTGGAGTAAACTAGATGAAGGTGGCCAAGTTAACTGGACATGTTTCCCTCATTCAACCTCAACCATATTATTACTTTTTCATGCCTTCTAACTACACAAATGCAAACAGAAGAGCGGGTTAGTTACTTACCTAAGATCCGAATGGATTTGCTTATGAGGTGATGTGGTTCTTTCTCTCTGTTGCATGCCTTCGTTTCTTTTGTTGCATGATGTCTTCTTGCTAATGTGTGGCTATGCCTTGTGCAGGTTCTTCTCTAGCTGGATCTAAGCTTCAGGTGTCTTCTTCAACTTCCATATTTGCACCCTCTTGCTCCTAATGCTGGATTTTAATGGGATCAGCTACTACAGGAATTCCTACAGGAGCTCCTGTAGCTTCTTCTCCCCTCGAAACTTCAGCTTCTTTCTATGCTTGGAGCTGTGAGGATGATGCTAGAGATGTAGATAGAGATGGAGAGGTAATAGGTAGGCTTCAGGTAAGGTTGATGGTGCCGCCTACTCTCTTATTTTTTGTTTTTTCCTTTTCTTGAAAATTGTTTTTTCCTCTGTGTTTTTCTTGTACAGGAAGAAGAATGATGCTTGGGGTGTGATGAAGGCTCGGACATGATGGCAAGGAGGTTTGAAGACTGTAGGAGGATTTATATATTCTTTATGAAGCTTCCTTATCCCTCAAACTTCCTTTTCTATCCATTTTTGGCTCTCTGTAATTCCTATAAGAGCCTCCTATGGAAAACACAGAGCCTCCTATAGAAAACATAGTTTTTGAGAAATAAGCACAGTGAGGTGAAAAAAATGCAAAGAATGATGGAAAAAACTATGGGAAGGTAGGATAGGTGTTGTTGTTGGTTTGAGGGCTCCCTTGGCACCTTCTACTACTTCCTGTAGTCCTCCTGCAAACCTACAATGCAACTAGAAATTCATTTCTCTTTTTTTTTTTTGAAAACAACGACGGTGCCTGAGGGAGGTTTTCACCCTAACTGTTTGCCTTGGGCGCCTCCAAGGGAGGTTTTCACCCAGGGATCTTATTTTTCTCTCCTCTTTTTTATTTTTTGGACATCATTGGGCTGCCTCAGGAGGTGTTTTCAAGCTAATGATCAGACTCAAGCACCTCATGGAGGTTTTCACTTGAGTCCTTATTTTTTATTTTTTTCTTCTTCTTCAATGAGTGGATGAAGTGGAGGGTAAGACATGCTCCACTACCATCACTGTCTTATTTAAATCTTCAATGAACTCTCACTTGGAGAGGGGTTTCTTGTAGACTTTCAATCAATGTCCATTGACAAGCATGGGGATGGCTTCATCATCAATGGTTCTGATTAGAACTGAACCATTGTCATTGGATTTCTCCACAGTGTAGGGTCCCAGAAATCTTGTCCTTAGCTTGCCCTTGAAATATTTATGTCTTGAATCATAGAGTAGTGCCCAATCTCCCTCTTGGAATTGCTTCTCCTTGATGCTTTTCTCATGCCATATCTTTCTCTAAAGCTGAACTACATCTGTATGGAGAATGGCATACATTTTTTGTTCATCCAATCCATTGAGTTGAAGTAATCTTTATTTTGCAGTGAAGAGTGTTTGGAGAATTTTTCAAGGTGAAGAATTGTGGTGTTAATTAGTGATTCAAAAATATATTTATCCACATTCAATGGAATATTGGATAAGTGCTATTGACAAATCTCAGCATAATATTTTAGTGATGTGGGAGACAATTCTGAAGGATTTTCCTTTGATGGGGGGAGGGCGGAGGCAAGGTAGGCTCTAGTTTGGAAGGTAGGTGTGGTGACTATTGTTCAGATAAGGGAGGATGCATGGGTCAAGCGAGGAATATATTTCCTAATCGAAACAAAACTAATGTAATAACTAACGAAAATAGGTTTTTGCATGCTTTCCAACATTCTAAAACCACCTACAATTTAAATGTGGAGGTAGGAATGACTTATGATTGATAAGATATGCTTAATAGGCAATGAAGTAGTTTCATAGAATGTTTTTTGATCATGTTTAGAAGGGAATCATGTCTGAACTAAGGAAAATCAAGATGAACTAGAGTGATATTTTTAGCCTTTGGGCGTTTACATGCCCAAGATTCGATATATTTTTTTAAGCATAAAAGGATGAAGGTTATAACTTCAATGGTGGTAATAATATCATTGGAATTTGAAATTTCCTAAAGAATATTTATTTATGTAGTGTTTATTAATGAACAAATTATTAACTTTGGAAAAATTATAGAAGAGGAATTGGGAGGAACACCACACATGTGCTCATTATAGACTCATTCACAAGAAAAATAGTAATTTTTTCATGCATTGTCAATGTTCTAAATAAGTGTGCTTGAAGTGGAGGTCATAACAAGATTAAAACATATTTTTCTAGTGGATTTTATTTATGTAAGTTTCAAGAATTGAGTATGAAATACACAGGGGGATTCACTCAATCAACCTCTAACATATCGCGTGCATTCATGGCATATTAAAGAATACCCCTAATCTGACTATATATAGGAAAATACCTCTAAAAATAACATTATTTAACCCCTAGCAATATGAACCCAATACACCTCCCTAATTTAAAAAACCCCTACTTTGACTAGATATTGTAGGTATCCATTTTTTCATTAACATTTTTTATACCCCTCTATAATTTTTCATTAACTTTGAATTCCATTTTTTATACTTGCCAATATAAAAACCCATTACACCCTATATATCCCCCAATATATTAAGTCAAATTTTCCTCAATATATATCCCCCAATATGAACCCACGTGGTATGGTATTGCTCTGTAAGTGAAGCCCCATGGAAATAGACAAGTAAACAATTTTAATGCTCTCCCATTAACATTTCCATGGGTGATATGGATGACCATGAAGCTTTCGATTTATAAATAAAATTCCATTTTTTTGAATAAATTTTGTAGCCAATGGGTTCAAGATATCTAGGAATTGAGTAGGGAAGGGAATATACGAAGAAATAATTCTAGTGTTGTTCCATTAACAGTGGAACGGGTGATATGGATGGTCACGAAGCTTTCATTTTTTAAATAAAAGTATATTTATTCAGTAAATTTTGTACCTAATGACCTTAACCTATAAAGAAATTTCGTACATTGTAAAGAGAAAATTTGTCTAAGGGTAGTGGTTAAAAACTAATTGATAAGGCGCTTCCATAAATATTTTTGATAGTTCATGATAATGGGATCTCGAATATGTGGAGAGAGAGGGTTGTATCTTTTAGATATAATCAATCCATCAATTTTAGGACACAATGAGTCCATCAATTTTAGGACAAGGATGGGATAGGGATCAAGTAATTGTGTCGAATTGATGACATTTGAATTAGTATTGTCTATGAGAAATGAACAAAGAACTAACAATTTATAGAAATATTGTCATAAAATGAATGAATGATAAATAAATATGTCAAAAACTATTGGTAAACTTTTTCCTAGCTGAAGTCAAATATTTGATTGTGTTTTTCCAAGATCATAGGTCCAAAAAGAGAAATATGAAAATTGATGTTCTATGCAAAACTAAAATTTTGATTAACATTAAATACAAAAACTAAAAAAAAATGAAACATTTTACAATATTACTACTTTCTTTTTCAATAAAATAATGGGAAAGAAAAATATCATATTTGTGATCTTTGCTACACTTAATCAAAACTTATTCTTTATCAATTTTGATTATAGTATTTATTTTATTTTTAAATACTAATGTTATATATAAAATTATGAAAATACATTCTTAGATGTTTTATTTCTATTTTGAATGTATTAGATTGTTAAAATTGATGATAAAACATTGAATATGGAAAAAAAATATAATTAAAGAAGCATGTAGAAAAATATAATTGTTGATAAAACTTTGAATATGGAAAAAAATAGAATTAAAGAAACATGTGGAAAAATATAATTGTGTATGCTTTTAGAAGGTGAAATAAAAACTAGAACATTTTTCCAAATTAAAAAGAAAAACGCAAAAACTTTTTGTGTCGGCCTGCCATAACCATAACTAATGTCATGGTAAAGTATATTAACTTTAAAATGATATGAGGAAAGCTGTGTGATCGCGGTATCATCTTCAGTGTTTCTCCGCGGTACGTTCAGAAACTTCTGCGACATATCTTTCCGAAAGCGACAGGATGGACGAATCAAGAAATGGAAGATATATCAAAATTGTGAAAGAAATCTTTCAGAGAATTAGTGGTCAGGTGAGCGGGAACGAGACGGTATGGGAAAGTTACGTGGTTTCAGATGAACAATCGGCATCCATGGAATTAAATGCAAGTGATGTTCAGCAACAACACTTGGTATCTAGTGTGGTGTTTAGAAGGATTGAAACAGAGAACAGATTTGTGTGGGAATTGGAGAATGTTTGGGATAATGTGTCCGTACGTCGATTAGATGACATTGGACAGAAGGCCATCTATGAATGGCGTCCTCCCAACTACAGTGGCCAAACGAATATGGAGGCTGCAATGGCTGAAAACATGAACATTGTTTTGTTGCGAATGATCATAGATTGGAGTCGGCCAGATGGAAATGTGTACAGCCAACAAGTTGTATGGAGTGGCACTTTTCCAAATTATCGTCGGGTACTTCAACTCTTGGAAAACGACGACAGTAATCGTATAGAAGTAAGAGTTGAACGTTTTGATCTTCATCCTCATTTTCGACAGCGATACCTTGCTCTCCATCACCGTTATCCCGCAACCGCTGCTGTTGCGGCTGTTTACTCTTCCCAAACCCTTACCATTCCTGCGCAATCCATTGGAATGGATGATGGTGAGGGCGAGATATTTATATGTGCCATTTGTCATGATAGGCTCGTTGCTGGACAAAATGCAAGTCGACTGCCTTGCAATCACCTTTTTCATCCGAAGTGCATTGGCCGGTGGTTTTTTGTTAAGCTCGAATGCCCTCTATGCAGGGCCGAATTTCAGAGCTAGATAGCCTCAATGCCTTCATCTTTTTAAATCTCTGTGGTCTTTCTCATCACTAACTTCACATAATCCAGGAGTTTCCGTAGGATTTACAGGCGAGATTTGTGTAGCTTTCGCAGTTTAGTCTGCTAGGGAATTGTAAATATGGGCTTTCTACCGTTTTACCCTGGGCGATAAGTATATTCATCTGCATTTTAGAAAACATACTTAGAGTGCTTACCAACCTTCATGGATTGAAATTCAGAGTCCTTGCTGGATAGAATCATCAACCTGAAATTGGAAGATTGGGGTATCATTGTTGGCCTCCGATTGGGTCTCCTACTTATTTTCAAATGCATGTCGAGAAGCGTTGTAAGAAAGGAACTGGAATGGTTTATATAGAAATGAAATGTCCATGAAACCAGATGTTAAATTTTGGAATATTGTTTTATTGAAAACAAATTACGTTTGTTGAATTTTTCATTGGCGTCGTTTTTTAATTTGTCCTCTTCTCCTCTGTATTTAAATGTATTTATGAACTTTCTTGATTTAATATATAAATGAATTTAAATTTTTAATGTTTTTCAGTAAGTTAATTACGTTAAAATAGATATATTGATAAAAAAAAATATAATTAACATTGAATAAAAAATAAATTATTAAAATATATATGGCAGTTTATAATTTTGTGTAATTGGAGTTGGATGAAGATCTATAGATGCTAAATTTATTATTTTACAGCCATTAACTATATTGGTTGTCAACACAACACAACACATGAATGTTAGTGGCAATAAATATGTGATTTTTCTATATATATATATATATATATATATATATATATATATATAATTCCACATTAAAAATATTAATGTAGATGATATAGATGAAGGTTTCATAAATATAATAACAAAAACTATTGCAATATTAAGAATACTTTATCAATACACACATTTACTTGATTAACCATGTATAAAAAGGTTATGGGTTAACTTTAACTTAGAAAAAAAAAAATTACACATCTTACTGTAAAATAATCAATCATAGTCCACAAAATTAGTTGAACAATGTTATTCAAAGTTTATGTATAATTTATGTTTAATAATTTTATATTTTTATACTTTTAAAAAATATATCAAACTTATTGATAGGTTTAATAATAAGTTAATATTAATATTAAAGATAAGTTTGATTTTAATAAGTTTAATAATAAGGTTAGTGTTGTTACTAAAGTTTAATAGCGTTTATTTAATATTTTACTTTACTAATTTTAATGTTAAGGTTAATGTGAATATTAATAAATTTAAAAATTTTGATTTTAATATTAAATTTGAGGTCAACATTAATAAGGTAATGTCAATATTATTGTTTAGTAATTAATATTAAAGTTTAATATTAATAACAATGTTAATGTTAATATTGATGTTTAGTAATGAATATTAAAGTTTAATAATCTTATTAATTGTCGAAGGCTTCTTATTTCGACCTAAGGTGGATGAGGATCTATTGACTTTTTATTTTTATTTTTTTATTGACGACCTAGATTGATTCTCAAGGGAATATGCTCAACATATGCTTATTCTTAATGTTTATCAATTATTGTAGTGTGTCATAGTCACATTGTGACAGATATTGTCTCTTGGCCCATTGTCACATTGTGACAACCATGTTCATCCATGGTCAACCATGGTCGACCATAGTCCAACATTGCATTGTGGTAAAGATTATCGCAATATGAAAATAAATCATGGTTAACCATGGTCCAACATTTCACTATGACAAAGATTGTGTCAATATGAAAACCAACCATGGTCAAACATGCTTATTTTAGGGTTTAGACAATGGGTTTATAATATCAATCATTTGGTTTATTAATCTAAGGGTTTATATTCCCATGGTATAATATTATTCATAGGGTTTATAATATTAATCTAGGCTTATATATAAATACCTTGGGTTTATAATCATGGTCAACTATGGTCAATCACGGTCAACCATGGTGCAACATCACATTGTGACAAAGATTGTCTCAATATGAAAATCAACCACGGTCACAACCATGTTCAATCATGGTCCAACATCAGATTGTGACAAAGATTGTCTCAATATGAAAAGAAATCATGGTAAATCATGTTCAATATGATGATCAATGATGGTCCACCATGATAAACCATGGTCCAACATCACATTGTGACAGACTGTCCCAATATGAATATTAACCATGGTGAACCATCATCTACCATGGTTAGCAATGGTCAAATATTCTCAACCATGCTTATTTTAAGGTTTATAATATTTATCTTAAGGTTTATATACCTTGGGTTTATAATATTAATCCCTTGGTTTAATATTATTCCCTTGGGTTTATAATGCCTTGGTTTTTTAATATCAATCCCTTGGATTTATTAGTACCTTGTGTTTATAATATCAATCCCTTGGGTTTCTTAACCTAAGGATTCATATTCCTAAGGTATAATATTATTCATAAGGTTTATAATATTAATCCTAGGGTTATGTATAAATCCCTTGGGTTTATATTCTTGGTCAACCATGGTCAATCGTGGTCTAACATTACATTGTGACAAAGCTTGTCTTAATATGAAAATAAACCATAACCAACCATAACCAACCATTTGTTAATCATGGTCAATTGTCGTGCAACATCACATTGTGACAAAGATTGTCTCAATATGAATATCAATCATGGTCAAGCATGGTCAATACGAAAATCAGTCATGGTCAATATGAAAATCAATCGTGGTTAATATGAAAATGATCAATGGTCAATCATGTTCAACCATGGCCCAACATCACATTGTGACAAAGATTGTCTCAATATGAAAATCAAGCATGGTCAACCATCATCTACCATGGTCAAACATGGTCAAACATGCTTATTTTAGGGTTTATTATATTCATCTTAGGGTTTATATACTTTGGTCTTATAATATTAATCCCTTGGAGTTAATATTATTCCCTTAGGTTTATGATGCCTTGGGCTTTTAGTATTGATCCCTTCAGTTTATTAGTACCTTGGGTTTATAATATCAATCCCTTGGGTTTATTAATCTTGGGTTCATATTCAGGGCATAATATTATCACAGGTTTATAATATTAATCCTAGGGTTATATAGAAAGCCCTTGGGTTTATAATCATGGTCAACCATGGTCAATCATGGCCTAATGTCACGTTGTGACAAATATTATCTCAATATGAAAATAAATCATTGTCAACCATCATCAACCATTGTCAACCATTGTGAATCATGGTCAACATTGTGACAAAGATTGTCTCAATGTTAAAATCCACCATGGTCAACCATGTTAAATCATGGTGAACTATGGTCAACCATTGTCCAAAGTCACATTTTGACAAAGATTATCTCAATATGGAAATCAATCATGGTCAACTATGGTCCAACGTCATATTGTGACAAAGATTGTCTCAATATGAAAATCAACCATGGTCAACCATCATCTACCATGGTCAACCATGCTTATTTTAAGGTTTATAATATTTACCTTAAGGTTTATAATATTAATCTCTTGGGTTTAAGATTATTCCCTTATGTTTATAATGCCTTGGGATTTTAGTATTGATCCCGTTGGTTTATTAGTACCTTGGGTTTATAATATAAACCCCTTGGGTTTATTAATCTAAGTGGTCATATTCCTAGGGTATAATATTATTTATAGGGTCTATAATATTTTTTCTTTTGTTAATCTTGGTAGGACCTTTCATTTTCTATTACATAATACGAAAATTTACACCACATGGATTAGTTAGGTGGCCCCAACGTGCCCAATGGGAAACCAAGTCTGTTGGCCAGCTATCTACATTATAAGCCATCCAAAAACAATAAAGTTTCAATCTCTCTAGCCAAGTTATATACGTCTATGTTTCATGACCATACTCTATATTTATATCTATACATATACTTGCATGACGAAAAGTAAATTTTATTTACATATAAAACAAAATAAAACATGGGAAGCTGACTAGCCCTTCTACTCCTCCGAGGCTGATTCCATTGGCGCAGGGTCCTTAGCAGTTGCTCCAAGAATCTCTGACGGTTATAGGATGCATGGAATATGTATTTCAATTTTGTCCAGCCTAAAATCTTACTTATGGAGTTGGAATTGAATTTTCTGCAAATCTTGTTTGTAGCTCGGCATACCTTGGAGAGAAACTGCCATGCCCACTGATATCTGTTCCATGGCTGGTATCCCACGGTTGTCCATCTACAGACTATCACACTAAGTTATTTTTTACAGTAAAAGATAATTCGCTTGTTTCTATTCCTCAAAACATACATATTATTCCATCTGCATCGATTAAACAAGCCGACAAGTTAGCAAGGTTTTGCAAAGTAAAGACACGGGAGAAAGCACAGTTATGAGGATGAACAGTCCCACAGACAAAATTCGTGGAAGCATACAAATTCCGAACAGCAAGGATAGAGACCAACTATACAAGTATTCTCAGAAGAACAAAAACCTTATTTTTATTCACAAAAGTAATCGTAAATCTCTGTTCAAAAATACATTATAGTCTTTACAAGAACAACACTGTACAAGTCAAATAAGAAGTATAACAGAGGATGGGTTTAGAAACCCTAACTAAAAACGAACCTACAGCGGCAACCCAAGACTATAACATGAAGTTTAAAGGACTCGGCTACATTATGCCGGCCAGAAAACAGTCGCCACACATAACAGACTAACCTAACCTAAGAGATAAACAAGTAAACATGATTGACAAGGAGCAACCCTACCTAGGCCTAGCCAGCACGCCATATAGTCAAAGCCAAGACCTCCAAGATAAAACCACCTGGACGAGAACACCAACAACAAAAGTATGAGCATTCCATGATAAGGATGGAGGAAACAAGGAATAAAAAAAAATACAGAGACATAGGGTTTGGACTTACTAGGGCATAGACATAGCACCTAGGTTGTAGTCACCGAGGGTCCCTCTACTCACAAAGGAGCAAGTGAGTTAGATAAATGTGTAAAAAGGGAAGAGGAATGATGGAATAGAACGAGGCCTTACCTTGCCATTAGAGAAGAAACCAAAGTTCAAGACCCTGAGACCACAACTCGTAAATAAAATAGAGCACAATGACCAGAGGAGTCTGAGAATAGTCGAATCAAAGAAACCAAGAAAGGAACAGTTGCATAATCCAGCAAAACAACCAACTGTAACCACATATTCAGAGAATCACACAGTCTTTTCAAATGAGCGAATTTCTTGAACACAACAGAGTATATTAAGTGTTGAGGTGGAAGAAAAATATAAAATCAGTATCAAGGAAGTATATCTTACCAGACATTGGAGCTGAACATTTTCCTAGGTCGAAGACTGAACCCAAGTACAAGAAGCAGCATAAACATACAGTGAAAATGCACTAGAATGGCTACATAGTGAAACCCTCAACATCCAATAGAATGACAAACAAATTACTGGAGGATAGGGTTTACAGGTCACTTACCGAAGCAGGAGTGAGATTATCGAGGAGTGGACGCATGTCTAAGAACTAGCGATGCTGGTACAAGTCATAAGTACCGAGAGCCAAATATCTAATAAATCATTGTAATCAATTGTTGAAGAAATCAATCCCACATTTAATCAAACTCTTAATCATTACATTAAATTTATATCCCTTCATTAAGGTTGGTGAGTGTAACGAGGTGCTGGACCAATCAAGTGTTATTAGAGAAGGAAATTGAAAGTGCCAGGATAGACATGGAAGTTGGAAAACGAGGGCATGGGAGAGGTGTGTGCAGAGTAGTAGATGAAGGACTGAGAGAAGAAATAAGGATCCTTACTACTCGTTTGGAGGTAGTTGAAGCAGGAAGGAGAAGGGATCTAGAAATAGGTGATGATAGTGAAGAAGAAGCCATAGTTACAACAAACTGATCGGATGAGGAAGGGCCAGAGATAAGGTTGTTGAGGTCGGTTCTGTTGGCCAGCCGCAAGCCCAAACCAGAGATTCTGAATTACGATGGCAGCCTATGCATAGAAGTTCTGTTGGACTAGATTAGTGAATTGGACAAATATTTTGAATGTGAAGAGGTCAGTGAGGACCGAAGGGTCAAGTTCACTACAACAAAGCTAAAGGGACACATAGCTCTGTGGTGGGACAGTGTCCAAGCAGAGAGAAGAAGGATGAACAAGTTACCAATAAAGAAATGGCCAAGGATGGTGGCCAAGCTGAAAGGCAAATTTCAGCCTAAGGATTATCAAGTTGCACTACATCTACAAGTGCAGCATCTGAGACAAAAAGGGATGACAGTGAGGGAGTATATGGAAGAATTCTACCGGGTAAACTTAAGGGCTGGTTATATCGAGGACACCCTAGAGAAGATAGCAAGATACGTAAATGGTTTGAGACTGGACATATTGGATGAAATCAACATTCTTTCCCTGAGAAATATAGAAGAAGTCTATCAGAGTGCGCTGAAGGCTGAGGAAAAGATTACTAGAAAACAAAATGCTAGGAGAGGATGGGCAACCAGCAGAGTACGAGGACAGTCCTATGGCAGAGGACAAACTGCCAGTAATAGCGAAGAGGGTAGCAACTCCAAGGCTTCAGGAACAACAGAAAAAGGAGACAACACTAGAGGTGGTAGGCCATATCAGCGAGGAAGAGGGAATGGTCGAGGTGGAAGAGCTAATTATCAGTGCTACAGGTGCCACAAGTGGAGACACAGATCTTTTGAATGCACTAAAGTAGAACAAGTTGGCTAGAGAGGAACGTTTTTTGCATAGCCTGAGGAAGCAGAGGCACCGCCCCAAGAAGCAGAAAATGTATCGGAAATGGGGGAAGCCTTAGTTTTGAACAAAGTGTTGTTGAAACTAGCCAAAGAAATAGCTGAGTAGACCCAAAGGAAAGCATTATTCTAGACAGTTTGTAAATTGCACGGGAAATGTTGTAAGTTGATCATCGACAGTGGGAGTATAGATAACTTGGTTTCCACCGAGATGGTAGAGAAGCTGGGTTTGAAGTGGCTGAAGCACCCTACCCTTATAAGGTGTCATGGTTGTAGAAAGGTCACCAGCTATTGGTTGACGAACAATGTGAAGTTGAGTTCCACATTGGCAGGTACAAAGACAAAGTTATCTGTGATATTATGCCAATGGACGTGTGTCACATACTGCTAGGAAGAGCATGGTAGTATGATCAAAAGGTAGTGCATGATAGGAAGACAAACTACTACAAGTTTGTTAAAGATGGGATCAAGCACACACTTGTGCCCATCAAGGAGGAGGAGACAACAGAAACAAGCAGCATTGCTAATGGGTGGAAAATAGTTTTTGAAAAAGATCGAAGAAAGTGAAGTGAACTATGTTGTTAGGAGAGCAAAGACAGTGTTGTTGCACATGGAAATGTTTGATTTTCCTGTATAAATTCAAAAGACACCATAGGAGTTTAGTGATATTGTAGTTGATGATTTGTCGAACAAGTTGCCTCCAAAAAGAAGCATCAGTCATCATATCGACTTTATACCTGGAGAAAGTCTACCAAATAAGGCAACATATCAGATGAGCCCCAAAGATAATGAGGAGATCATAAAACAAGTGCAAGAGTTGCTATATAAAGGGCTGATAAGGGAGAGTTTGAGCCCATGTGCAGTACCAACCGTTCTCGAGCCTAATAAAGGAGGAGAATGGTGAATGTGATTCAAGGGAAATTAATAAAATTACCGTTAGGTACAAATTTCCACTACCACGGATGGACGATATGATGGAATGCCTTAGTGGAGGAGAATACTTCACGAAGATTGATCTAAAGAGTGGCTGTCATCAGATCCGGATTATGGAAGGAGATGAGTGGAAGACAACCTTCAAGGCCAATGAAGGGCTATACAAGTGGCTAGTCATGTCGTTTGGTTTGAGTAACGCCCCTAGTACTTTTATGCGATTGATGAAAAAAATGTTGAAAGAGTTCATCAGAAATTTTGTGATAGTATATCTTAATGACATATTAATTTTCAGTAAGACTAAGGAGGAACACTTTCGACTTGTTAGAAGTGTGTTGGAGAAATTGCAGCAGAATAAGTTGCTGATAAATTTGAAAAAATGTACTTTCCTACAAAGAGAACTAGTTTATCTGGGCTTTGTAATTGTAGAAAACAAGTTGAAGATGGAACTAGAAAAGATTGTAGTAATCAATAAGTGACCATCCTCGAAAAGGCTATTTAAGGTATGTAGTGTTCATGGGCTGGTGAGTTTTTATCGCAAATTTATAAGAAATTTTAGTGAAATCTGCTTGCGTATGTTGGACACTATAAAAAAGGCAAGCCAGCCTTTTTATTAGACTGAGGCAGCAGAGAAAAGCTTTCAGCTCCTAAAGAAGAAAATTAAAGAAAGGCCAATTTTAAGGTTGCCATATTTTAATAAGCTTTTCCAAGTTCGTTGTGATGTAAGTGGTACAACTATTGGAGTTGTTCTCAACCAAGAAGACAAACCTGTTGCGTTTTTCAGTGAGAAGTTAAACAAAAGTAGGTAGAAGTATTCATCCTATGACAAGGAATTCTATGCTGTCATCCAAACACTAAAGCATTGGAGACACTATCTTCTGGGGAGTGAATTTGTGTTATTTTTTTATAGTTCTGCACTGCAATATGTTATGCAACAGCATAAACTCAACCACAAGCATGTCAAGTGGGTCGAATATTTGTAGAGTTTCACCTTTGCATTGAAACACATCAGTGGACAGGCCAACAAGGTGGCAGATGTGTTGAGCAAAAGAGCCTTGCTCTTACAGGAAAGTACAATACAAGTTTTGGGCTTTTTGCATTTGAAAGACTTGTATCAGACTGACACAAATTTTAAAGAAGCTTATGAAGCCTATCAAAATCCCTTGCTGAGGAATAATAGTCCATGGTTGCACTACAATTTGTAGGAGAAGCTATTGTTTAGAGGGGGGTAGTTATGTATTCCTGATTGTTCTATGAGGTAAAATATTATTTGGGAGAAGCACAGTGGAGGTCTAGCCGTTCATTTTGGTATAGACAAAACTTTAGATCAACTCTGACACTTCTATTACTGGCCAAGAATGTGAAGGGATGTGCAACGATATTTGAGTAGGTGTAAAGTTTGGCAATTGGCGAAAGGACACAATCAAAACACTGGGCTTTACACACCACTACCTACTCCAAGTAGATCATGGGACTTAGTCAGCATTGACTTTGTCTTAGGACTGCCTAAAATGTAGCGAAGTTACAACTCGGTGATGGTGGTTGTAGACAGGTTTCTAAAAATGGTGCATTTCATCCCTTGCCGGAAAACTAGTGATGGTACTCACGTAACTCACCTGTTTTTCACTGATATTGTTAGATTACATGGCCTACCTAGATCTATTCTTTCCAACAGGGATGTAAAATTCACGGGACACTTTTGGCACACCCTGTGGAAGAATTTGGATACCCAATTGAACTTCAGCTCTGCATACCATCCGAAGACTGATGGGAAAATGGAAGTGGTGAACAGGAGTTTGCGGAACCTGCTACAGAGCCTGACTGGGGAAAATTCACGGTTATGGGATCGTGCGCTGGCTCAAGTAGAATTCACTTATAAAGATTCACTAAACCGCAGCACATGACACAGTCAATTTTAGATCATGTACGGCATGCATCCTTGCGGAGTACATGAGTTATAGGATCTAGGAAAATTGGAGAAGAGAAGTGCTGATGGGGAAGATTTCGCCAAAGTGATGAATTATCTACACGAGCAGGTGAAATCAAAGTTGCAGGAAAACATTCAAAAATACAAACAATAAGCAGATTTAAAATGACGAGAATTACAATTCAATGTAGGGGATGAACTCCTTGCACACTTACGCAAAGAACGGTTTCCCAAGGGCACATATAACAAGCCGAAATTTAAGAAGAATGGTCCCTGTAAAATTCTGTGTAAATTCTCTACTAACGCTTATGAAATACAACTACCACCAGATATAGGCATATCCCCTATTTTCAATGTTGCAGACTTGTTCCCATCTACTGCACACCCTGAAGATGGCAGAGTGGTATGGCCAGAATGGGACACCCAGGTTGAAGGAAGTTCTTGGATGATGCAAATGCCTTCGGCTCAACCCCATGAAATCGAGAAGATTCTCAACACACAAGTGACCAAGTGAACTTGCAAGAAGGAGTATCTATGATACCTTGTCAAGTGGAAGAACCGTCCTATCGAGGACAGTTCGTGGTTCGACGCAACACAGATATAGAGGGCAAGCTATTCTGTGGAGGAGCTCATGGAACGGAGCCATGATTTTTTTTTATTTACCCTAGGAGCCTGATGCAGGAGCATCTAGTTGATGGGTCATCATGACAGAAGGTTGTTTGGCCTCTGAGAAGACTGAGGGGGAAATTGCAAGTGAACACTGTAGTTGTTTCTTTTATTATTATTTTGATTTTGTAGAAAAATAGTATTTAGGAAGGTAGAAGTTGAATTAGACAAATTGTTATAGTTAATTATTTTTGTTTTTCATCTTGACTTATACAGATCATATTGTATGGAAATAAACAATTTTAGAACTAAAAATAAACTATAAAAATGTAACTAACAACAATTAAGAGAAATTGTTTCCAGGAAATTAATGAAAAAGAGACAGAATGCATTGTAACAGGTTCAACTTTTTAGGGAAAAAGAAATAAGAATAGAAAAATCTCTGAGTATGGAGAATTTGCTTTTTAATATCCCACAGTTGTCCATCTACAGGTTATCATACTGAGTTATCTGTTACAGTAAAAGCTAATTCACTTGTTTCTATTCCTCAAAACATACATATTATTCCATTTGCATCGATTAAACAAGTCGACAAATCAACAAGGTTTTGTAAAGTAAAGACACGAGAGAAATCACAGTTATGAGGCCAAACAGTCCCAGAACCATTTAAATCGAAAGAAAAAGAAGTTCGTGGAAGCATACAAATTCCAAACAACAAGGACATAGACCAACCATACAGGTATTCTCTGAAGAAAAAAACCCTTCTTTTTATTCACAAAAGTAATCGTAAATCTCTGTTCAAAAATAAATTATAGTCTTTACGAGAACAACGTTGTACATGTCAAATAAGAAGTGTAACAGAGGATGGGTTTAGAAACCCTAACTAAAAATGAACCTACAACGACAACCCAAGACTATAACATGAAGTATAAAGGGCTCGGCTACATTATGCCAGCCAGACAACAGTCTCCACACATAACAGACTAGCCTAACCTAGGAGATGAAAAAGAAAACAATAATGACAAGGAGCGACCATACCCAGGCCTAGCCAGCACGCCATATAGCCGAGGCTGAGACCTCCAAGATGAAACCACCTGCACGAGAACAACAACAAAACTATGAGCATTCCAAGATGAAACCACCTGCACGAGAACACCAACAACAAAAGTATGAGTATTCCGTGACAGGGACAGAGGAAACAAGGAACCAAAAAAAAATACAAAAACATATGGTTCGAACTTACCAGGGGAAAGACAAAGCACCTAGGTTTTAGTCACCGAGGGTCCCTCTGCTCACAAAGGAGCAAGTGAGTTAGACAAATGTGTAAAAACGGAAGAGGAATGATGGCATAGAATGAGACCTTACCTTGCCGTTGGAGAAGAAACTGAAGCTGAAGACCCTGAGACCACAACCTGTAAATGAAATAGAGCACAATGATCAGAGGACTTTGAGAACGGTCGAATCAAAGAAACCAAGAAAGGAATAGTCACATAATCCAGCAAAACAACCAACTGTAACCACATACTCAGAGAATCACACAGTCTTTTCCAATGAGCGAATTTCTTGAACACAACAGAGTATATTAAGCGTCGAGGTGGAAGAACAATAGAAAATCAGTATCAAGCAAGCATATCCTACCAGACATTGAAGTCGAACATGTTCCTAGGTTGAAGACCGAACCCAACCACAAGAAGTAGCATAATCTTACAGTGAAAATGCACCAGAATGGCTACACAGTG
>APFE031578515.1:0-77539 GCA_000404065.3 Pinus taeda
TGTTGAAATGTTCTTGGTGTAATCCCTCAGGCAGAGGAAAAATATTCTTGTAACAGAAGTTTTATTTTAATGAATACAAATATTTTGTGGGTGTGTGTAATACTCTGTTCTCAGAAAACAATTGTAGCTTCCCTGTGTTAAAGATCCTGTGGCAAAAACAGAGTATCATTCTCTATTCAGTGATTTTGTTTTGGAATTTACCAGAAAATTTCTAACAAAATCTTGATTGGTATGCCAAGTGTACTCTTCTAGGAGGAATTTATGTATCCACAAAACTTTACATGCTAACAGATTACTCACTAGAATTTAGGAACACCTGGACATTTCTAGATCGTCGTATCAGTGATGGCATGAGGAGATTATTGAGTGATGAATTTATGCCCACTAAGCAAGTCGCAATTGAAGTTGAGATCATTGGTGATTTGTGTAAAGGCAGCGTGGAGACCAGAAATAGAGGTTGTTCGTGCTTGTGGTGAGGAGCGTGCCTGTGATACTGTGTAAAGTTTGGAGACTTGCTGAAGATGGCGGAAAGGGAGGACTAATGATTCACTGTTGATTACTCAGTCATTTGAGAATCCTGAATCTCTTAAGAACCACATGAAAATCTAAATGTTCTTCACCAGATTCAAATCTATTGACACAATTTTCTGTTGACTTCAATTTACATTTTCTCAAGATTTGGGGCATGTCTGGAATCAGGTTAGATTGTGGAGCATGAAGGTCATATTGCGGATCTCCCAACGATTTTTTCGGATCAGAAAGAGCTATTCAGATTGGAGGAGGCATGCTAGGAAGTTGTCTGTGCCAGAGTGAAAAGCTATAGTCGCATTGGATGGAGACCTGCTTCTGCAATTGAGAATGTGGGGAAAGCGTTGTTGGAGGAAGATCCTACATATAGGGAAAAGCCAGTTTACTCATATTATGTGTTGGTGCTTTTGCATTAATGCATAAAATCATAGTCATGTATAGATCATGGCTTGTGCTTTAATTTCATATTGTTTTGAAGGAGAATATGTCTGGGAAATTTGTATACATATTGAGATTCATGATCTTAATATGTAGTCATTTTATTAGAATTCGCAACTCTAACTAATGGCAAGTAAAGTTTAGAGATCCAAGACAAGTATATCCAAGACTCAAAAGTACAAAGTCTATGATGGAAATATTCAAATAAGAAAGCAGTGGTATGTTCTAGTATATGAATGGTATGGGATATCTAAGATGAGTGGCAAAGGATCCAAGGACATCACAGCGAATGTTTGTGTGAGTTAGTGCGTGTTTGTGGAATAGACTCATGATCATGGTGTATTATGTGTCACACATATTAATTGTAAGCAAGTCTATGTAATGTTTTGTAGTGGTATTTATAATGTATGTTATTGGTAACTCCAAGAGTTGGAGTGTGAAATGTAAGCTTGATTTACATACATAGCCTTCGTGGCTATGGAGCCTTCATGGCTACAGTGCCCAGTGGCAACATAGGAGCCTCAATGCTTACAATTTAAAGAGATTTCGTGGCTACAATGCCATAGTGGCAACATAGGAGCCTTAATGCTCACAGTTTAAAGAGCCTTCGTGGCTATAGTGCCCCAACGACAACATAAGAGCCTCAATGCTCACAGTTTCGGAGTTTAGGTGGTCAGGAGTGACATACCTTACTCACAGGAGAAATTCATTTTCTCACAGGTCTCAACATATCTCCAGCTGAGCACAATGCATGGTTGAAGGTGAGTTTATAAAACCCATGATAATGGTATCAGGTCATGGCATTTAGTTTGGCCAACTATTGTCACACATTTGTGTCTGTGTTGGAATTGGCCATTCCAATAATAAACAAATTTATTTACAAGTATAGGTACATGTATGCAATTATAACAGTGGACAGAACCATGTATGCGAAGGACATTCTACGAGATTGGTGGTTGCAGTGGTTAGCACCCATGCATTCTAATGAATTGTTGTTCCTTTATATGGACATCAACATATTATTTTGTTATGTTTGACCACAACTAGACTTCTCAGATTGAGACAAGTACTCATTAAGGGGGTGTGTTGGAATATGTAATTCCTACTTACCTCAATTGTGATTATTTCTATCTGGAAGAGTTAGTTCCTAACTTTATTCATAAATTTATGTGTGATTGAGATATTCTCAACCAATAAATTGTATGTCCAAAATAATTTTCTTATCTTGAAACCTTACTCTTATATATATAATAAGAAAAATTAATCTTATATATAATATAATTAATGAATGTAAAATACGCAAATTAAGTACGTTGTCCACTTGCATTCCTTATTAAAAAGAGAGATGTCCTACTTTCCCATGCTTTTTAACGACCCTTTGAGGTTCCCCGTTTTCATAAGGCCGTTCGATTTTCCTTGGATTGGAATAAGGTTTTGTATTTGAATTTTAAAAAAAGAAACGGTCATGTTAAGTTTGAGAATTGGAATTCAGAAATTAAATATAAAATATTTTTAAATCAGATAAGATTTTGTAACTGTATTTAATAAAATTTAAAAATGTGTTATTAAGATTGGTTTTTTTTTAATTTTGTTACATAAAACTGTTGTGATTTAAATTTTAAGTTCGGAAGAAGATATTAAACAAAAAAGCATTCATACGCAAAAAAAAAGCATTCATATTAAAAGTTAATCTTATAATAAATTATATATTTATATATCTGTAAGCTCTAGTTTTTTAAATTATAAACTTTATAACCGTATATGTCTTAAACTAAATAATATTTTTAATAATTTAAATACTTTTAAATCAAGAATTTCTTAGATAGTTATCCATGAAACTAATAATAATAATAAGGAATTTAAGGGATAAAAAACTACCAGTCATTTGGTAATTGTTTTAGATGGTCAACAACGATCTAAGTGATGATAGAATTTCCTTCTCCCAAGAAATTCATTTCATTTTTCTATAGATATTGACCTTCCGGCCATCGTGACTTCTAATTTTTTCGCAAATCCCTCATATTCTAAGTTGAACCTGGAGCGGAGGGGGGAAGAAATTCACACCCGAGATAACATTGAAATTTAATTGATACCAACGTAACCAGTGCAGGGCCTACCGACTCATCAATTTACAAGCTCGTACCCTTCGGGGTCTACAAGACTCACCATATCAGAAGTTTAGTATCGTTCCACTCTCTCATTTTATCGTTTTTTGTGGAGAAATTTCACAAACGCGGTGTGACCGACACAGACAGGCATCGCCAAAACGCGTACAGATTGCGGGATATTTACGGAGCCCTTAATCAATGCTGATCTGCGTTGACCTTCAATTTCATAATGGTGCCCTGTCTTCTCAAGCATTTCACATGCCCATCTCTTTCAAAACTCCATGCGTTCCAGCTCAGGTGTGCCGTGTGCAATCAGTCGAATGCCCATAAATATGCGCACTCTGCATCTTCTCCAGCTTCATAGCCACAAGGAGGATCGACTGATCTATCTTGCCAAGCATTGAATTGATTTTTATCTGCAAAATTCCAATTGCAGAGGAGGCGAACGATGGGTAGACCATACAAGACGATGGGCGAATTGACAATTATGTTGATTCAAGCTGTGATAATAGTTTTTTGTTACGTGGGATTAGTTTCAGGACACCAGCTTCATGAAGGCAGATGGGAGCTTCTGCTACAAAATGCGGGAGTTTCTGCAATGCATATGACGCTCATGCACACTAATAAACTCCTCATCTTTGATCAAAAGCTCGCGGGTTCGTCGCAGATACGGAGAACCGACCCGCCCTGCAACAACGCCGCGATTGTGACCTCACAAGATTGTGGGGCACATTCCATCGAGTACGACATCGCCACGAACAGGGTGAGGCCTCTGCACTTGCTCACCGATACCTTTTGTTCTTCGGCCGCCTTCGCGAGCAACGGCACACTCATCCACACCGGCGGATGGAATGACGGCACAAGAGTCATCCGCTACTTCACCCCATGCTTCGACGCCACCTGCAACTGGATCGAATCACCCACCCACCTCGCTGCCAACCGATGGTACGCTTCCAACCAGATCTTGCCCGACGGTCGGGTCATTGTCGTAGGCGGGCGCAGATCGTTCAATTACGAATTCGTTCCGAAGACCCCTTCCGACAGGGCCTTCCAGCTTCCACTGCTGGTGAAGACCAACACAGTGGGAGAGGAGAACAATCTCTATCCGTTTCTGCATCTCTCGTCTGACGGCAATCTCTTTATCTTCGCCAACAAGGATTCCATCCTCTTCGACTACAACAAAAATCAGGTACTCAAATCGTTCCCCACCATGCCCGGAGGCGGCGCTAGGAATTATCCATCGACCGGTTCTTCCGCCATGCTGCCGCTCGAGTCCGCTAATAACTTCCAAAAGATGGAGATTCTAATCTGTGGAGGAGCCCCGGATGGAGCTTTCAAAAAGGCTACCATGAACCAGACGTTCGTGGAGGCATTAAGGAGCTGCGGGAGAATGGAGATCACGTCCCAGAATCCTCAATGGAAGATGGAGGATATGCCTGGCCCCAGAGTCATGAGCGACATGCTCATACTCCCCACTGCCCAGATTCTCATAATCAACGGTGCCAAAAATGGCACTGCCGGCTGGCAATTTGCGCGGGAGCCTGCATTGAGTCCGTTCCTTTACACTCCCACAGAAGCGGTGGGGAACAGATTCAGAATTCTGGCTCCCACTAAAATCCCAAGGATGTATCATTCCACTGCCAATGTGCTGCCCGACGGACGTGTTTTAGTAGGCGGGAGCAATTCAAACTTCGGATATCGCTTCTCGGGCGTACCATTTCCTACGGAGCTGAGAGTGGAGGCGTACATTCCTTACTATCTGCACTCCCATTACGATCCCAAAAGGGTGAACATCACTGCCATTTCCAGGAGGGAGATCAAATACGGGTCAACTTTCATTGTTCGTTTCTTTCTTACGAGGAGGCCTAGCGTGAACATAACATTTCATGCATACGCCCCTCCATTCACCACGCACAGTTTCTCCATGAACCAGAGAATGCTGTCGCTTGCAGCCACGGGCGTTGTGAAGGAGAAGGACGGGTATTCAGTTGGCCTGACGGCTCCGCCGAGCGCAGTAGCGGCTCCTTCAGGGTACTACCTGCTCACCATTGTGAATCGAGGAGTGCCCAGCAAGGCCGAATGGATTCGCTTCATCAGTTAAAAGAAGGCATTGACAGCAATGTTCCCTGACTAATAGAAATTCTCTGTACCTGCTGGATTGTAACTTTCTTTTTTTTTCGTTTATTTTTTTGAACTGAGATTTGGTAAAAATTTCTTCAGATCTTGAGTTTTAATTGGTGGGATGTTCAAAGATTTTCAAACCGTTTGATTGATTTTTATATTTAAATATATTTTAAATAATTTATATTTATATTTTACGTTTTAAAATATATTCTTAAATTTATTTCTTAAATATAATTAATATTTAAATTTTTAAAATATATTTAAAAATTATATTAAATTCATGACGTTCAAAATAAAAATAAATTAAACCCTTAAAAAAAAATCATTCAATTATAGAGTGTGACACAACAATTTTTTGCTAATCATTTCATCGTAAAAAAAGACCAGCCCATAATAAATGTAATTCTCTAATTCCCAATAACTAATTACCTAACCCATCTATTTATTTACTGATATATTTTTTATTTTTTATAATTATTATTAAAAATTATTTTCATATAATTATTAAAATATGTTTTTCAATAAAACATTTAAAAATATTTTAATTATATATATTTAATTTAAAATTTATTATTAATTATATATATATATAATATATATATAATTTTAACTGAGATTAAATATTATTTTATTTATAAAAACATTGTAACTCTTGTGATAAAACATTGCTAAATTGCGTGTTGTAACTCTCGTGATAAAACATTTGCTAAATTGCGGTGGAAAATTTAGGTCTTCATTATGAAAAGGGTTTGTGCAGCAAGATCATTTTTTGGAATTTTTGTATTCTTTCATTTTATTTATATATTAATATAGATTCATATTAAGCACAAGTTTAATACGAGTTAAGAAAGACCAATTTTAGAATTGAGGTTTCTGTGATCTATCATATTTGTAAAAAGAGCTTTGACGTAAATCACATAAAAGATCATTGTCGACACGTTTCGAAACAACTAGTGTGGTTCATCGTCAGGACAAGTTGAAGAAACAAATCTGGCCTAGCAAGTTAAATAGACTGAGCAGAGACTCCAACAGCTGGCTACATAACAGTGATATTTGACTCTAGGACCTAGGCCATAATTATATTAATAAATTTAATCTAATTATTATTTTTATAATATTAAGTTAATAATATAATATTTTAATTTCTAGAGATAAGAGAAATTAGGTATGATTAATACACGAGCGGATATTATTAAAGGAAATTTATTTGTTTAAATAAATTAATGGTTATTTAAAATTTTTTACTATTGAATTAATATTTTTGAATGAATAATTTAAGTTATATATATTAATAAATCTAATCCTATTATTATTTTTATAATACTAAGATAATAATATTATATTTCTAGAGATAAGAGAAATTAGGAATAAAAAATAAATGAGCGAATATTATCAAAAGAAATTTATTTGTTTAAATAACATAATATTAATGGTTATTTAAAAATTACTTTTGAATTATTATTGCTTGAAATACTTCTTTAGAATGAATAATTTAAGTTATGTAAGTAATTATATATTCTTATTAAATTATTTACTAAATATATATATGTTTTATTTATTGATGGTATGTTAGTTTGTTTAAAAAATTATTAAAACTGATCTTAAGGGTTAGTTTGACTAGTAAAAGAGGAAATAATTTAATTTATTTCTAGATATACTATATATGTATATATATATATATATATAAGCTATCATTATGCCCATTGGTTTTCAAAGCTGAAAATAAGTGACTAAATGGTAGCAATCACAAATAAAATATAAATAAGACTAGACCCAAGAATACATCATAATTTAGATATACTAATAATAATAACCTAATGAATTAACTAATAAACTACTAAAACAAGAAAAGGACCTTTATCAGTGATAAAATCTACATAAAAATAAATTAGATTAATACCTAAAGTGATAATAATCATAAATAGATACTGGAGGAACCCAATAAATAGGGAAGAACACAACGCTGCCAGCGATATATATTTATATACTCGAAAGGACTAAACCAAACACACACAAAGAAAGCACCCAGGATGAACAGAGGGGCGGGGGGGGGGGGGAAGAAACCCTGAGACGATAGGGCAGGGATCCAAATTCTACTTACCTTCCACCCATCATCTCTGTTGAGATTGATGGGTCTTCGCTCAATTTCAATAGCTTCCCTTAACTTGCGATGATGGAACCGATCCACCCTGGCAATGACTTTGAGTTTTAAAATCAACTCTCTAGAGGAGATTTCAAAGTTTTGAGTTTTTGGGTTACAGGTGAAAGTCGAATTTGCATACATGCTTCAGGATTGGCAGATGGCGTTCCATGGGTTGCAGCTTGAGTATGCCTCGGAAGGAAGCTCGAATTGCATAGCCTAGAGGGACAAGATGGAGGTTGTGTAAGAGGACAATGACTTGAAGGAATCTGTTGAACAAGAAATTCCTAAACCAACAACTATTGATGCACAGAACTTGGCCGAGTGGAAGAAGTGTGTGGTGAAAGCAAGGCAGATAATCCTTGAGGGAGTTCGAGATCATATTGTCTCGAGTCTCCATGGAAAGGAAACCCCGCATGCTATGTGGAAAACATTCACGGAATTGTATCAGAATAGAAGTGATTTAAGGAAGTTGGCATTGAAGGATAAACTTCATAAAATCAAGATGGAGAAAGGCGAGACAATTCCAAAGTACTTGACCAAGTTCACTCAATGTCGAGATGAAATTGGAAGTGTTGGAATCACGGTTGGTGAGGAGGATATGGTGAGTCTTGCTCTTCTTGGACTCCCAAAGAGTTGGCATAGTTATTAGGACTCTATCAATGGTCGGGAGAAGCTACCAATTGGGAACGTCTATGGTCGGATTTGATGTAGGATGAGATCAAGAGGAACACCAGGGATGTTTCTTCATTAAAGACTGATGATGAAGAGAATTGTGCCTTAGATATTAAGGCAAGGAAGGGGAAAGGAAAAATTTCCCATTCCAAATTAGATTCTTATCATGGAGGTAAGAAGAAGAACATGAAGAAAGTTAATTTTTTTCATTGTCACAAGATGGGACACTTTGTTACAAATTGTCCATTGAATAAGTCCAAGGAGAAGCCATCAAGAGGAGCGGTGTGTGAGGCTTTGGCCTTCCAATTCGAATTGGAATTTTCCCTCATTGCATGCATGGTGTCTTTAATGATGGGAAATGTCTAGTACTTAGACAGTGGAGTTTCTTTCCATGTGACTAGCGACAAAGAGTTATTTAGTGAAATGGGGGAGAAAGATCTCAAGATGCATATCAAGATGGGTGATGATGGTAAGTATAGTGTTACTGGTGTGGGCACTATTACTTTTTAGAGGGGGCATGTGGATCCACTCACCTTGAAGAATGTTATGAATGTACCTAGACTGACGAAAAACTTGGTATCTGTTGTCGTGTTTGAGGATAGAGGCTATGATGTGATCTTTTCAAAATGAAAGTCATTCCTTCAACACATAGCCATGGGTCAAGTAAGGAAGATAGGGGTTCGAGTTCAAAATCTCAATAAGATAGAGGTAGAGGATTGTGTTTCCTTGAGTTCAAAAATGGAAACGATGTCGAGTCAAGACATCGATGAGTTGTGGCATAGGTGATTGGGCCACTTGCATCATGGGGCTTTGAAGATATTGCAGCAAATCTCTATCGGTCTTCCCAAAGGTACGCTTCAGCAAGTTTATACATGCAAGGGTTGTACTTTGGGAAAATACACCAAGTATTCCTTTAGAGACAGAGAAAGTCAAGAAGAGTCTATTATGGAGAGAGTCCATTCATATGTATGTGGACCATTCTTGACAGAATCCACTGCCAAACACAGGTATTATGTTATATTTGTTGATGACTATTCTTGTAAATGCTAGGTATTTTTTATGGAGAAAGAAAAATCAAACTTTCACAAAGTTTTGTGAGTTCAAATCATTGGTAGAGAAAGAGTCTAGCAAGAAGGTTAAAGCTCTATGGAGTGATAAAAATGGTAAGTATGTCTCCAATGAGTTTAAGAACTTCTACATAGTGGAAGGGATTAAACGAGAGTTGATGGCACCCCATAACCCTCAACATAACGGGATTTTCGAGAGGAAGAAAATGAGAATAGTAGGGGTAGAAAGGGAGATGTTGCATGATCAGGGCCTACCACTACACTTGTGGGTTGAGGCATGCAACACAACGGTTTATGTTCATAACCATAGCCCACATCAGATACTTGAGATGAAGACACCAGAGGAGGCTTATTCCTGTAAGAAGCCAGATGTTGGTCACTTCAGGATGTTTGGGTCATCGATTTATTGCCATGTGATGAAAGATTCATGGATGAAGCTTGAGCCAATGACAAAGTTGGGAACCTTTGTGGGGTACACTGATACACCCCACAACTATCAGGTGTACAAGCTGACCAGTCAAATGACAGAGGTTCATAAGGATATCAGGTTTGATGAGGAGAAGGCCATGTGAGTATCCCTTGAGAGGGAGCTTGAGCTACATGCAAATGAGGAGATTTTATCTCCTAATGTTGAGGGACCTCAGATTGATGTGGAGTATCCACATGAAGAGGTTCAGAGAGTGGAGACATCCACTCATGTAGAGTTTTCTAGAGAGGGAAGAAAGCGCACTAGACAAGTTGATAGATTGTTGGATGATGCATGGGAGAATGTGGGAGTACCCTATTCTCAGCGTAGATAGAGGAGGTCACTAGAGAGGTACATTGGATACATGGAACTTATGGGTGCATGTGTTGTGACAAAGCCATCTTCCTTTCAGGAAGCAGTGCAGTTGCCGGTTTGGGTTGATGCGATGGTGGAGGACTATGACTCCATAGTTCGAAATAGTGTTTGGGATGTGGTCCCGAGACCAGAGGACAAGTTAGCTGTTAGCTCCCATTGGCTTTACAAGGTAAAGCAAGTTCTAGATGGTAGTGTGGAGAAGCATAAGGCTAGATTTGTGGCCCGCGACTTTTCATAGGTAGAGGGGATTGACTATGATGAGACCTTTTCTCCTGTTGCAAGGTACTCATCAATCAGATCTATTTTGGCACTATCAGTACAGATGGGTTGGAAGATCCATCAGATGGATGTGAAGACTACCTTCCTCAATGGCATGATTGAGGAAGAGGTGTACATAGAGCAGCCTGAAGTTTTTGAAACCTTGGACTGTGAATCGCATGTGTGTCGACTCAAGAGAGCGTTGTATGGGTTGAAGCAAGCACCTCGTGCTTGGTACACCAGGATAGATAGATACTTTGCTGGGTTGGGCTTCATGAAGAGTGAAGCGGATGTGAACCTATATCACATAGTGGTGGAAGGTAAGTTGTTGATCATTGTACTTTATGTAGATGATCTTATACTGATGAGTGACGAGAAGCTCATCAAATTTTGCAAGGAGGACCTTGCAAGAGAGTTTGAGATGAAGGACATGGGGCTCATGCATTACCTTCTTGGCATGGAGGTATGGCAGGGAGATGGGAAGTTGTTTAGATCTCAGGCCAAGTATGTCAGTGAGATACTCATGAGATTTCGCATTGAGAGCATTAAACCCATGGAGACTCCTCTAGCTAGTAAATGGAGGAAGGAGCATGCTACTTCATGGGAATAGTTAGGTCCCTATAGTACTAGTGTAACACCTTATTGTTATTATTGCAACCCCCTTATGCCCATGTAGTCCCCATATTGTTATTATTGTGCCCCATAGAAGCCCACTATTGTTATTGTTGTGCCCTTACATTATTATTGTTATGTTGGCTATGATTATATTATGACCCCTTAGACTCATATATCAGACTCTAAAATTAAAACCCATTTGAGCTGAAGTCATTTTGAAGCTCGGGCCCAAATTTTAGATATTGTTTCACTATATTTTGGAGATACGATCCCAGACATTCAGGGTTTTTGCAGACTCTTGAATTACATTCCAAACAAGTGACCTTGGGAAAATCATCATAACTTTCTATCTGAGCATCATATTGAAATTTCATAGGAAGTGAAAGAAATAGGAAAGAATTTAATTTTTGGTGTATTTTTTTCAGGTCCGGAGGTCGAAACAATGACACGTGGTAGGTCGTACAAGTTCGCTCTCCTAAACTAGTCTATAATCAAGGCATTGTAGGATATTTGGCATAACGCTTTATTGAAGAATCCTGTATTGATCAGACTGGTGGGGTTAGAAACATGACTCACAGGGCTACCATAGGCCAAAATTTCAGAACTTGAAGATCTGAAATTACAGAGTTACAGTCGTTTAAATATCAAGCTCCTAAAAGCAAGAAAAATAATGACTCAAATCAAGAAAATAGAAACACCTAGTAAGAAAATTTGGATGGATGATTTGAAGAATGTGATCAAAGCTAAGATAAATAGTTTATATGTACCGTGGAAGCTAATATTGATGGTATGGAAGCAGATTTGAAGAATGGCATGGAATATTTGAAGAAAGACATGGAAGGTTTGAAGGAATGTGGGACAAAGCTACTACAAGAAAGGCCTCCTAATGACAAAAAGGTAGTAGAGGAAACTCATGAGGAGAAAAAAATAAATGTTAATCATGATTTCATAGAATCTAACATTGGATTAAAGACCCACCATATTCCAAATATCGATATGAGGAAGTTTGATGGAAAGGATCCCATAACATGGATACTACAGATGGAGAAATATTTTTATCTACATGATGTACAACTATTACAAAAGGTACATATTGCATATTTATATTTAGAACCAAATCATTTTTTATGGTATAAAGGGATTTGTTCTCATAAACCACTTGTCACTTGGTCAATTTTCATGGAGGAAATGATAGCACAGTATGAGGATACAAAGAGCAACACCTTCTTTAGCCAATTGATACATCTCAAACAAAAGGGTACAATGGCAGAGCACATTGAGGACTTCCAAGAATTGAATATAAGGGTAAATGATATTCCAAAGAAGCAGAGGATTGGTGTCTTCATAGGGAATTTAAAGGATAACATTCAACATCAGGTTCATCTTTGGGAACTTGATTCATTGGATAAGGCATTCAGGCTGGAAAGAAAAATTATGGCAACAAGAAATCCTACCACTCACAATTATAAAGATGGAAATGTTGTTGCTCCTTGCCTTCCACAACCTACAAGGTTGACACCACAACAAATGGAAGAAAAAGGAGAAAACAACTTTTGTTACAGTAGCAAATACACTAAAGGTCATAAGTTTGCTAAGAAGAAATAATTTTACATTTATTGTGAAGAGGAGGAAGAAAAGGATCAAGAAACGTCAAAAGAAGAGGATATACACCAGGAACCAGCCCTAGAGAAAGAAGAAATGAATCCAACCATATCTTGTAATGCATTGGCAGGAATTACCACTCCTCAAACTCTCAATATAGAAGGATATATCAAGAAGAACAACGATAACCTCACTTTCGCGTAGAATTGAATGAAACAATAGGCAAATCAACATTGCAGTGGAAGAAGTTTTGATATAGGATACTAGGTGTTTTTACAAATACAACCATACAAACAAATGTCCCTCAAGAAAGCTAAGAAGGATAATAAATTATCACCAAAGTACTATGGTCCTTACAAGGTGCTGAAAAAGATTGCTACTATGGCATACAAATTGGAGCTTCCTGCATCTTCCCGAGTGCCCCCAAATTTCCATGTTTCATGCTTAAAGAATGTTATAGGTGACAAGATCCCAATTCAAATAATATTGTCGAAACTAGATGAGGAAGGAAAAATCATATTGGAACCTGAAGTAGTCACGGAAATAAGAACCTGACAGCTACGAAATCGATCAATTTCATAGTATCTCATCAAGTGGAAGAACTTACCCATTTAAGATTCCACATGGGAGGACGATAATTTTATACAAAAGCATCTAGAACTACTCAATCATTGAGGACAACACTTTTTGAAGGAGAGGGGCATGTTAGGTCCCTATACTACTAGTTTAACCCCTTATTGTTATTAGTGCAACCCCCTTATTATATTGTTGTGCCCATGCAATCCCCATATTGTTATTATTGTGCCCCATAGAAGCCCACTATTGTTATTGTTGTGCCCTTACATTATTATTGTTATGTTGGCTCTGATTATATTATGACCCCTTATATTCGTATATATAGAATTGAGGTCTTGTCATTTGTATCATCCAAGAACTGTTCATTTGTGTAATGTAAAGGAAGTTGTCCCCTTGAAGAGGTTGATTTTGAATTCATTGCTCTATATTTTCTTCTATTTTGTGAGCTGGTTGCATAACAAGAAGTAGTGGAAGCTACTGTTTACAGGCAGCTTGTGGGTTCACTCATGTACTTGGTGAACGCACAATCGGATATGTGCTATGTAGTTAACCAACTTAGTCAAGTAATGGTTAGGCCTACCAAGCTGTATTGGAAGGTGGCAAAGCAGATACTTCAAAGGCACTACTTAGTTTGGATTATGGTACAAATAGACAGAGGGAGTGAAGCTTCAAGGCTTCACCGATGCAGATTGAGCAAGGAGTCCATCCAACAGGAAGAGCACATCAGGAGGGGTCTTCAGTATTGGGTCAACAATAGTTTCTTGGTACAGCAGGAAACAGAGATCAGTTGCACTCAAGTCAGTAGAGGCAGAGTACATGGCTGCAAGTCAGGTAGCATGTGAGGCTATCTGGATGAGGAAGATCCCGGTTAGTTTGTTTGGTCAACAGATGGATCTGATAGTGATTTATTGTGATAATCAGAGTTGTATCAAACTCTTTGAAAATCTAGTCTTTCATGATTGGTCCAAGCATATTGATATTCAGTATCATCATCTCAGAGATTGTGTATTGAGGTGGAACATCTTGTTAGATTACATTCCCACAGAGGAGCAAGATGATGGCATCTTGACAAAGGCATTGTCAAGATGTAAATTTGGTTTTCACATAGACAGGATCAGGGTAGTTGATAATCCCTTTCTTGTTGAGACAGAGTGTTGAGAAATGGCAAGAAGAAATTCCAGTTTAATTTTTCCTTGAATTAAACTATTAATTAAATTCTAATTCTATTTTCATAGCAACTTAAAATAGTTAAATTAAGTTTATTAAACTTACTTAACTTAGGAAATTTGAGTTGGAAGTCTTTTGGAAGTCGTGTATATGTTATCCCTACTTTGTAGGAGTCTAGTGTGAGTTAATTGTGAGTTGTAAAATAGAAGACTTAGTTTCATGAGTCAATTCAGTGAAATTAGTTCTCAAATAGATTGGGAGCACTAATAGTGAGTTAACAGTCAGTGATGACACTAATGAACTCCACTAGTGCTACTCTAGTTAACTAAATATTTACTCATCAGAAACTCATGCATGTCGATTCTGAGAAAGACCCAGTTGAGACTAGAGTGGAGGGACAATGTACTATTTGTTTTAGTTTTTTATGAGTTGTACTGATAGTGCATGCAATCAAGAACTGATCCTTGACGGATTGCGCTATTTTTTGAGGCTTATTTCCCTTTAATACAAGCTATCCTTCATAGGAATTAGATATTGGAATAGAGACTTGGAGAACTTGTGAAGAGGCTAAGATTTGGCCTTGAGCTTGTTTATGAGTTGGAGATTGAATTTTTTGAGTGTTGGGATTGTTCTAGAGAGAACAAAAATTGTAATTTCATCTTGATTTTCTGGATTAATACAAAATAGATAGTGGGATTTTCAGCTGTGGCTTTCCCTAGATATTTATTGTGTTATGTGCCTTTGATTCTCTTCCTCTATTGATTATTGTTTGCTCGATGTTTATGGGCTTCCGCTGTAAAGACTAGAAGTAGATTCATGTCTCTTGCTTTAGAAAATTGCATTAGCTTGTGAATCTACAAGATTTTCTACACTAGGGGGTGTCCATTTGGTTTTTTATGGCTAAGAAAATCGAAAAAGGAAATGGCTAAGTCTTTGGAAAGGAAAAATGGCATTTTTGGCACAATTATCTATGAAAATAATGGAAAAAATTATGAGAAAAAGGAGGTGAAAAGTCATAAGTTGCATGTGAGGAGGAAAATGAAGAAAATAGAGGCCTCATTCATAAAAAGGATTCCAAGGATCAATTGGCAACCTTTTGTTAGTTTATCTTTGGATCTCTTTCATTATTCTCTCTTTCTCTCTCTCATACTCTTGGACACTTAAAGTCTTCTTGGAGCACTTTGGAATTGGAGCAAGAAAGGCAAAGAAGGCAAGGGGAAGCAAAGATCAAGTAGGGAAAGGCAATATCAAGTAGCTACAACAAACTTCATTGCAGGAAGAGAAAGATAAAATAGCTAGCAAGGTGGTATATTACGTAGAATATCACTATGCATCAGATGAGTAGCGTGGTGTGGGCCATACTTATGATTTGGCTGATACATTGAGCAACTTGAAGGAAGAGATAAAGAGTTGTAAGGAATATAATGATCGGATCGTGCAGGCACAAGATAAGCAAGTAGAGGTCAATGATATACTTCTTCATAGTTTGTCAGAACTGCAATACCGAAGGCCGCTTTAGATCAGCCATGCACATGACGATGGTACTAATGGAGCATATCGAAGTAGATCTCCTGGTAGACACAGGTTGGAAAGATCTGACAGAGTGAGAGATGACACGTTGTTGGACACTCCAGAAAGGAGGGGCGATGAGTACAGGTATTATTCTAGTTTTGGTTCTGATAGACATCATGATCGTCGTCGCTATCATCCTTATAGGAGGAATGATAGGGGATACTTACTGGATGAATTCAAGAAAGAAAAACCCCCCTATTTTGATGGATATGTGAAGAAGCTAGAAGATGCAAAGGGTTGGATACTTGGGATGAACAAATTATTTGAGTTGAATGAGTACACAAATAACATGAAGGATAAAATAGTTATCTTCAGCTTGAAAGGTAAAGCAGACATCTGGTGGGAAGATGTTAAGCGGGTTAGAGACATTAGGATAGATGATTTGAGTTGGCAGGAATTCAAGAGGATTTTTAGGAAGAAGTACTTATCATAAAGGTACTGCAGCAGTAAGGCTAAATAATTTTGTGAGTTAAAGATGGGATTAATGTCAAACAAAGAGTACACGACCAAGTTTATGGAACTATTGACGTATGTACAGTATCTTACTGATGAGGAGGCTAAAGTTTAGAAAATTGTTAGTGGGTTGCCATTAGTATTTATAGATCAGATTAAGTATGATGAGCCTTGGTCACTTGAGGAAGTTATTGGGAAACTGAAGAATTTCTATGAGAAATCAAAGCATAAGAATGAATCTCAGCATGGATGGAAGGGAAAAGACAAAGGTGGAGGTAAATGGTAGCCTAAGAGGACAAGGCCTCAACATACAGATGGGAAAGACAATGTGGCTCCACAAAATAGATTTAATGCAGCTAGATAGAGACATGGGTCACGATAGCAACATCATAGAGGTGAGGGCACTGGTCGGTTGGAGTGTTGGACATGTGGTGAGGAACACTTTAGGAGAGGTTGTTTGCAACATCAAGGTGGAAGGCCTAAGATATACAATACACAAGAGGCACAAACTGTTGGGGATGTTGGCCAAAGTATTCCATGTATCTATGCAAGAGTGGACAATGGGCAAGCAGAACACCAGGAATCTATAATTGAGATGGATGGTAAGATTTGTGATCAAGTTATTTCTATTTTGATTGACTTTGTATTTAATTATAGCTATGTTAGTCCTGAATTAGTAGATAAGTGTGGTTTGAATAAGGAATTGCATGCAGAGTCTTGGTTAGTACAGTTGGATACAGGTACCAAGAAATGAGTTCATCATTGGGTAAGAGCTTGTGCATTTGATTTAAATGGTATGCCTACAGCAACACATTTGAATGTGTTACCGTTGGGATCATATAGTATTTTTTTGTGCATGGATTGGTTGTATCTTCATAAAACCAAGGTAAATGATATAATAAAGCTATTGAGTGTGTTGATGACAATGGGGAACAAAGAGTCTTACAGGGTAAGAAGAAAGCCACATCAGTTAGGATGGTGACAATTATGCAAGCAAAGCATAGCCACAGGAAAGGGTGTATGTTATTTGCAATACACATTTCTAGTGATAAGGGTAAGGAGGTTGAGGATGAAGATGTGTTGAGAAGGTACCCATTTTTGTAGCAGTTCAAAGTTGTATTTCCTAAGGACATTATAGAGTTTCCACCTCATAGGGAGGTAGAATTTTCTATTAAGTTAGCTCTAGGGGTAGCTCCAGCATCAAAATCACCTTACAGGATGAGCACGCCTGAGTTGGTTGAGTTGAATTTGCGGTTGAAGGAAATTTGGACAAGGGATACATTAGGCCAAGTGTATCACCTTGGGGTGCATCGATATTGTTTGTGAAGAAGAAAGATACTACTCTCAGATTATGCATTGATTATAGGCAGTTGAACAAAGTGACTATCAAGAACATATATCCTTTGTCGAGGATTGATGACTTGTTCGATTAGTTGAAGGGAGCAGTAGTGTTCTTGAAGATTTACTTGAGATCGAATACCATAAGATATGCATCAAAGAGGAGGACATTTAAAATACTGCATTCAGGACTAGGTATGGGCATTATGAGTTTTGTTTTGTTTCATTTGGCTTAACTAACGCTCCAACTACATTCATGTGTTTGATGAATAGTGTGTTGCATCCATATTTAGATAATTTTGTTATTGTTTTCATTGATGATATACTGATATATTCTAAAAGTGAGGAAGAGCACGTCAAGCACTTAGCAATGGTATTAAGGTTGTTGAGAGAGCATCAGTTGTATGCTAAGCTCAACAAGTGTAGTTCCTTTCAGACTGAGGTACACTACTTGGGGCATGTGGTCTCCAATGAGGGCATTGCACTAGATCCAGAGAAGATAAGGGCCATCATGGAGTGGGTAGCTCCTAAGAATTGGATGAGGTGAGATATTTCATGGGTCTGACATGCTATTATATGAGGTTCATTAGGAACTTCTCGCATATTACTTATCCCATCACATCATTTCAAAGGAAAGGTAAGAAGCTCGAATGGACAAAGGAGTGTGAAGTTAGCTTTAAGAAGATTTAAGTATTTTTTTACGCATGCTCCAGTACTACAAATTGAAAATCTAGACCAAGAGTTTGTGGTATGCACAGATGCTTTCAAGAGAGGGCTTGGTGGAGTCCTTATGCAAGATGGACAGGTGGTATGTTATGAGTCTCATAAACTAAACAAGCACGAGCAGAACTACCTGACACATGATCTTGAGTTAGGAGCGATTATGCATGCAGTGAATATGTGGAGGAACTATCTTATTGGTAGGTGGTTTATGCTTATGAGTGATCAAATTGGGTTGAGGTATTTGTTTGACCAGCTGAATATGAACATCAAGCAGGCTAGATGGTTGGCCAAGATCAACAAGTTTGATTTCAAGATGAGGTAAATCAAAGGTAAAGAGAACATGGTGGTAGATTCTCTCAGTAGATGGGTATATGTACATCACTTGGTAGATCTGAGCTCCTATGGGACAAAATTATAGGATAGAATCTTGTAGGCAGGACAACAGGATGTCAAGTATATGGAGATTGTGCACAGGTTGCAGTAGGGTGATAGTATAGGTACATGTACAGGTCCTGGTACAAGTACAAATGCAGGTGTAGGAATAGGTACATGTATTGGTACATGTATAGGTACAGGTGAAGGTGCATAGGGCATGGACTATTTCCTTACAGTAGATGGATTAGTTAGGTTCTGAGACAGGATATATGTACCGGATAACACTAAGCTCAAGAAGGTGATCTTGAGGGAATTTCATGCGAAACCATATTCAAGTCACCCAGGTTGTCATAAGGCATTGATAGCAGTGAAGAGGTATTACTATTGGCCGAATTTGAAGAGGGACGTAGCAGAGTTTGTGGCTAGATGCTTTGATTGTAAACAAGTGAAGGTAGAGTGTAAACATCCAGGTGGTTTGCTACAGCTAATTGTGATTCCAGAATGAAAATGGGATGTCATTTCTATGGACTTCATCACAGGGTTGTCGAAGACAATGAAGCAACATGATTCCATCATGGTCATTGTCGACGGGTTGACAAAGGTTTCACACTTTATTCTGGTGAAGTCTACGTACTCAGCTAGCGATATGGCATAAGTGTTCATAAGAGATGTGGTTAGACTACACGATGTTCTGAAGAAGATTGTGTCAGACAGGGATGTGAAGTTCACTTCCAAGTTTGGAAGGAGTTATTTGCAAGTTTGGGCATAGAGTTGGCCTTCAACACAACTTATGATCTGCAGACAGATGGACAGATAGAAAGGGTCAATAGGATATTTGAGGACATGTCGAGGATGTATGTGATGCATCAACAACGTAAGTGGGAAGAGTATATCCCTTTTTTAGAGTTCACATACAACAACGATTATTAGGATTCATTGAGGATGAGTCCTTTTGAGGCATTGTATAGGCAGAGTTGTAACACTCCCATCAACTGGAGTGATCTGGTTAATAGAGTGTTGATTGTACCAGATATGCTAGAAGACATGGAACAAGAGATGCAGGTGATCAAGAAGAATCTCAAGGCAACCCAGGATAGGCAGAAGAGTTATGCAGATAGGAACAGGTTATTCAAGGAGTTCCAAGTTAGGGAACAAGTGTACGTGCGCATCAAACTGAAGAAGATCTCCTTGCAGATTGGATCATGTGTCAAGTTGGCACCACAGTTTTGTGGACCCTTCAGTATCATTGAGAGGATTGGACCAGTAGCCTATTGACTTGCGCTGCCTCCGATAGTGAAATTCCATGATATTTTCCATTTATCTTTGCTTAAGAAGTATGTTAAGGATGTTAATCATGTAATTGACTAGTTTGTATTGCAGGTGGAACCAGATGAATAATTCCAGCTAGAGCCTCAATGTATATTACAGAAAAATGTGCTCATGCTCTGGAATTGAGCAATCAAGCAAGTTAAAGTGCAATGGAAGCACTTTCGGCCTGATGAAGCTACATGGGAGATGGTGGACCATATGTGGGCCATGTATCCTTCCTTTTTTTCTGATTGAGGCAAGCAACTTGACATGGAAATTTGGTATTTTCTTATGGTGTTTTGGTATTTTCTTATGGTGGTTTGGTATTTGCTTATGGTGGTTTGATATATGCTTTATGATGGTTTGATATATGTTATATGATGTTTTGATATGTGCTTAGATATGATGAATAGTATATGTTTGATATATGTTTTGGTATATGATTTGGCATAATATGTTTTGGTATCTATATTTATGGTGGTGTTGCTATATGTACCCATATGTATGGATGTAAATACCATAACAAGATGTGTTATAAAGCTCCACTATGCGGTATGGGTGTCATGTCATTATGATTATGTTATCATGTTATTATGCTATCATGTGGTTATGCTATCATGATGTTATGATGTCATCTAGATTGGCACTCAACGGGATAATCATTGTAAATACCGTAATAAGTTGTGATATAAAGCTCCACTATGTTGTATGTTGTCATGTTGTCATGATGTTCTTCTCTTGAGCAGATCTTTCATTGTAAATATTGCATCAAGCTGTGTTATAAAGCTCCATAAGTAATATATCTTATTTCAACAGGTTGTTGAGGTATATGAGTAATTGAACACTGAGGATGGTGTCCCCCAAGGGGGAGGGTTCTGTAACAACCCTGGTGAAAATTCCATGCAATAAAAGTTAAAAAAGCAATAAACGTGGATGAATGGACAGTTATTCCAAGCTGAATGTTGGGCAATACATGCTAGAGGGTTTTCATTTGGTTGTTTATGGCTAAGGAAATTGGCAAAGGCAATGGCTGAGGATTTGGAAAGGGAAAATGGCATTTTTGGCACAATTATTTATGAAAATAATGGAAATTAGGAGAAAAAGGAGGTAAAAGGTCACAAGTTGCATGTGAGGAGGAAAATAAAGGAAAATAAAGGAAATGAAGAAAATAGAGGCCTCATTCATAAAAAGGCTTATGAGGAGCAGTTGGTAACCTTTTTTCATTTTAGATTTGGAGTTCTTTCATTATTCTCTCTCTCTCTCTCTCTCACACACACACATACTCTTGGACACTTAGAGTTTTCTTGGAGCACTTTGGCATTGGATCAAGAAAGAAAAAAAGGAAAGAGGAAGCAAAGATCAAGTAGGGAAAGGTAGGATCAAGAAACTACAACAAGATTCATTGTAGGTATAGACTTGCATGTGTGTTTTCCTTGCTAGTTTTGGCATGCATGAGATTGCATGCGTTTATTTTCTACCATGGCATGGGTTTTTCGGGGTGTGGTAGTATTTTCAGCCTAGCTATGCCATTTGCTGATAGCTTTGATGAGATGGGTTCTCTCATTCTGTTTATTTGGGATGGTCAGGTTGGATTCGAAGCTGAGTCGGGTGGATTTCCAAATTGACAAACACATGGTGTAGTGGTCCATGAACCGGATTGAGGATACATGAAGGCATTGGCATAGTAACCCCTGAACTAGACCGGGGGTTGCAGTAAATCTAGATTGTGTGCCTCAATGGGCCTAGTAATCCTTGTCGGCAAATGGCAGGACATATGGTAAAGCCAAGAGGTGGATTTTCTCTTTGTTGGGCCTAGTGATTCTAGGATGGAATGCATGGTAAAGCCTGGACATTATGTCTTGGTGTAGGAACTATTGATCACTAGATCAGACTGTGGATGCACAATAAATCCTGAGAGACTAGGAGGTGCTCAAATTCGTCACAGTGTAGGCAGAGAAATCTAGTGGCATCCACATTGATTGGTGTTTTCGATGTGTTCTATGAGTCCCACATTCATACTTGGAATATGGCACAGGGGTGATTGGCTGAAGAGAGACTTGGCTTAGCCAATCTATGGTCGAGTGGAACGTGGTAGTCCCATCTCCGGTTGGTACATTGCATTCATTAATGAGAAATTAATTCCCTTGATTTTCATGTGGAAATGTATTGATGTATATGTGGATTTTGATGGTTGATATGTTTATGGTATTTTTGTTCCTATTATGTTGGTTATATGTACATTTTGTGACAACAACTATGTAGGGCTCTCAACATGTTTTTACTTGTATATGAATGGATAATGTGTCTATGACCTAATAGAGGATAATACAACAATTGACATGAGGGAGCAATGGTTCATAATGATTCTCAAATAACTTTGAGATTCCTATACTTAATTCTGTTGTTTATGCCTATAAGTTACATGTTGATGATATGCTTGATGAAATGCCTATCATGGCTAGTAGGGGTATGGTTATGGACTTGTTTAGTTATTTGCTTTTGCATCATTGTTTCCTTGTATTTTTACTGATTCTAAACTATCACTCCATTCTGGATAGTGTCCTGGGTTCTGGGCCTAAAAAAGGGGCTTAAATCTCGGGGTCACTGACACAAAATTGGAAATTTTGGTCCCTGGTCGCTGGCAGGCAAGCCTGTGAGCGAAAATTTAGGTTTTTTGTCACTCCCTTGCCCATAGCATGAGAGCAACGATGGCCTAAGAGATTCAGAACAACAATGGGGCCCAGGGACAGGTTGTCTGAGTGGCTGACTTGTCTCATGAGGGTTTTTTTGATGTTGTTGGATGATTGTGTGTGATGTTCCATTGATTCCATTTCCTTAAGGTCACATAGGAGGTCGAATCTGATCATAGTAGCCTCTCATCTCATGTTTACCAGGGTGTGCATGGTTACTTGGGTGGATGTGGGAGGAGGGTGTTACAAATAGATGCATAATCCAAAGAATCCTTGCAACTCCATAAGGGCCCTAGGAAATGGCTAATCCAACATAATATGGATCTTCTCTTGATGTACCTTCACCCCTAATGCACTTATCACATGGCCTAAATATATAATATTTTTCATACCAAATTCACATTTTGATTCCTTGGAATACAATGTTTTCTCCCCCATAATACTCAAAATATCATCTACATGCCTCCAATGTTCCTCCCACATCCTGTTTTATAAGAGGATATCATCAAAGAACAACAACAGAAAATTCCACAATCGCTTATTGAAGATGTGGTTCATGCAAGACTAGAAAGTGGCCAGTGCATTGGTGAACCTAAATGGCATGACACTTGAAGGTAGTGTTGTGAACATCTTGCTCCCTGGCCCTGATTTGGTGATATCTTGATCGAAGATCAATCTTAAAGAAGTATGTTTCCCCATGTAACTCATCCAACAACTCATTGATCTTGGGAATGGGATACTTGTTTGTTATTATTTTCTTATTCAAATCCCAATCGTAAAAAAAATCCTCATAGTGCCATCCTTCTTCTCAACCAAGACTATTAAAGAAGTGAATGGATAAGAGTTGGGTCTAATATGTCCCATCTCTAACAACTCCTTGATTTCCTTACCTATCTTATCTTTGAACTTCTTCAAGTGCATATATGGAGTAGTTAATACGGGTTTGGCCCCATCTTCTAACTGAATGGCGTGCTTGAAGCCTTTGTCAGGTGGCCTCCCTAGAGGGATATCCCCAAAAACTCGGTCATGTTTGCTCAACAAAAACTTAATGTCTACATGATAATTTTAGTTGTTATATGAAGGTTTCTGTGTCATAATCAAACACTCTACTACCCAAGATACATCACCATGGCTGAATATGATTTCCTTTTACTTGGTTGTAACAATATTAGGGGATCCATTGGACACACCCTTCATAACTACCCCATTTACCATATGTTGTAGTGAATTCCATCTATATTGTTTGGTAGTTAGTTGAGTGTTTCCCTATAGAATAAATCCATTTAACACCCAATACAAAATTAGTGTCTTCCAATTCAACTGAATAAAAGTCATTGGTCACAATGTAGTTACCCATCATCAAATCCAACAATGAACCCCCTTTTTTACATATCATACCATATCCATCAACTACCACAACATTGAATCCCTCAAAGTATTATGTGGGAATTCCTCTCTCGGCCACTAGAGCTACATCAATGAAGTTGTGAGTTGCCATCAATAAAGGTAGTAACAAGTTGTCCTTGTACTACTCCCTTGATGCTAAAAATGTGATATCTAGGGATGCTTGATAGAGTTTCTATAGTTCCTCCCTTAGTCTCCTCATGTGGTTGCTCATCATACAAACTGCAATGCTCATCACCCTAAGCCTGTCCCACCTCCTCTTCCCCATCACTATATGAGAGCACATCTATGTAACACATCTTGCTCTTCCCCATGTACCCATAACTCGGTTCCCAAGGCTCCTTATAGCTAAAGCATAGTTTTTTAATTCTTAGTTCCTTCTGAGTTTCATCATCCAAATTGTCTTTACTGGTCCACTCCTTCTAGAAAGGTTTCTTGTCTTTTTTTTTTTTTTTGCTTTTTGTTTTTTGTTTTTTGTTTTTTGTTTTTTTTTGTGAGGAAGGAGAAAATTTATTCTTTGGTACTACATCCTCCATGTCTTGGGTTTTGATGATAGAATCCTATAGAGATTCTAGTTTAAATGCCTTAACCCAACCATGTAGGGGTTTGGGTAATCCTTCAACGAATAACATAACCAATTTGTGCCACATTCATTACCATGACTGCACGCCTCTGAAATTATAAAATGTAAAAATTTGTTGTAGCTGTCTCTTTGAGTTGTGCCAACTCTCTGAAAGGTATCTCTAGGTCCTTACAAAATCAGGGAATTAGTCTCTATGTGAAGTCAAGGTATGAGGTAATGCCAACATGCCCCTATGTAACTAGGCTATGATACAACAACTCATGAGCCTCTCTCTCCAAATTCAATGTAGAGAATTTGATGGTCTTTGTCTCTAACATAGGGTTGAGTTGGAAATATGTGTCTGACTTTTAAACCCATGCTCTGGCAATGCATTTTGATGAAACATCAAAGGAAGGGATGAAATTTTTTCCCAACTTTTGCAGGAGATCATGATATTGTGAACCCCTGTTGTTGGCATGTTCCTATATTTAATGGTACAAAAATCTTGTAAGGACATGGTTGCATGAAATTCTTCACCAAGAGCCTGATACTCCTTGAAATAAGAAGAGAACCCTTTACCTTGTCCTTGCTATTCTTGATTTCCTATTGGTTGTTCTTCCAAGAACTGAGGTAAGAGAGGTCTAGGAGTCGCTCCACTCGTTGTCCAATGGTTATTCTAAACTATGATATGGGTGTTTCTCCCTTCAACATTGTTCCCATTGCTACCATGTGACTCTCGTGAACCATTGTTTCCGACATTGTTTTAGTTCCCTTGATTATTTCCTAAATAGGGAGATAAGTTGAACCAATTATTATTTCCCCCATGTAATGTCATTTAGAATATTCATAGTGATTCCACCATGTTGTTAGTTCCTATCCCCCATGCCTTCCTCTTCTTTTGACTCTAAGTGAATATTGTTATCACCCTTTCTCTATTTCCTAATGGTTATGTATTCCCTATCCTTCGAAGACATCAAGATAAGATTCACTCATAAGCTGGTAGGAAAGCCCTTGCTCTAATACCACTATAAATTATCCTCTTTCTAAAGAAGAAACTCAACCAATATAATCAAAACAAAATATTACATCAAAAAAATTCAACCAAATAATGGATCTATTTATTAATACCACTACAAAATCCTTCTCGCCAAACAAATAACTCAACCATCATACCATAACCAAAGACACTACAACAAACAAACCCAACTCAGATATTCTGATCTATTTTATTAATCTAACTTGGAATTACATGCTAGAGCATCATTTTGAGTTACAAAAATAGAATCCCATAAATAGACAACAAAATATTACATCAAATAAATTCAACTAATATAATGGATCTATTTATTACTACCACTACAAAGTCCCTACTCGCTAAACAAATAACTCAACCATCTTACCATAACCAAAAACACTACAACAAACAAACTCAAATCATATATTCTAATTTATTTTACTAATCTAACTTGGAATTACATGCTACAACATCCTTTTGAGTTATAAAAATAGATTTAGAGAAGCCCATAAATAGCCATGGTTAATGGCACAATTTATTGGGAAAATGGGAGATGATGATATAATTGGAATGCCCCCTTACTGTAAATTACTATATGGGAGCAATTTTGATGGCCAGTTCAACCCTCCCTTTTGAATCCATGGCTTTGAAAATGATGGCTCGAATGAATAAGAAAATATGAATTGCAGTTGGAAAACGCGACCTCCCAAAAATCCCATGATCTCTGGCAATGGGATGAATCTTTAGCACTAAATACACGTGAAAGATCTGAGTGTTCTTTCCTTCTAATCAACAAGGGTGAATTGTCTCACCATTGAAACCAATTCACTCAAGCGTTTCACCCTTAACACTCCAAATCCACAATGTCTCTCCAAATCGATACGAGAAATGATTATGCATACCCAAAGCGTGAGCTTCATTCTCTCTTTTATCACCAAAATACCACGAGCCTTTATTTTATGACTTTTTATTTATTTATGTCCTTTTACATTTTTTACTAAATTGTTGTCACCTTCACATGTTTCCTTCCACCCAAATGACATTTAAAATGTTAATTGATCCCCTTTTTGACCGACTATAGCCCATGGGAACCAAATAAGCTACTACATAGTTCTATTGGAGTGGCTCAGAAAGAGACATTACATTGAATGCCATGAAAATAAAGTTAGTTTTTCTTTTTTCAAAAGTGGTAAGAGCCACATATCCCCTTCTCACTCTAGCCTCTACAACTAGAGTCAAGCTAAATTGTCTGTGGAGAAGAGGAACTAATTCATAGTCATTTTGCCTATAGTTAAGCCAACTCACTTAGAACACAAACCTTAATTAATAAGGAAGTTACTTTGTTTATGTTTTTTTAATATTTCAATGTGCATTATAATTTATTCGTATAATACTTATATGCCATAATTAAATGTATAAAACAGAATTGAAGAATTAATCATAAATACATTGTTAACATTGAGATTACCCTAAAAACCCATTTGGGAAAACTATTAAGAAATTGCCCCTTTTTGGGCTCTATTATGATAGAGAATGATTACAAACTAGAGATATAACATTTTAATAGAGAATTTATTTATCTTTACTTTTTGGTAGTATTTTATAAACTATTGTTTTGGCTTAGAGACAATCTTCATTGCAAATCAGCCTAGATCCATCTTAACTCTGGATCTACCATGTGCCTAAAGGGATCAAATATCTTTCCAATATAAAAAAGATTTGCATCTCAACAGAGTTGATCTCTCTCGACGCTTTGTAAATCCGGAGTTAAGATGGATCTAGGTTGGTTTAATTTTCCCCTTTAAATAGGAAATATTCCACATGAATACCACATGTCATTTTTATTTTTATTTTTATTTTATTTGTATAGGGTTATTCCCATGGGTCAATACCATGGGTTCTCAATACCATGGTCAATATCATGGGTCATTTTTATTTTTATAGTTTTATTTTTATTTTTATTTTGATGGAGTTAAAATGTTTATATTTCATTATTTTTTATTATTTTTTATGTAATTTGACTCAGTCAAAATGTTTACTGGACAAGACATTACAAAATCTCTTCCACACTAGGTTGGAGAGCACCTATACCATGGGTCATTATTTATTTATTTTTTTATAGGGTTATTCCCACATATCAATACCATGCATCATTTATTTATTTATTTAATTTTTTTTTTTTTACAGAGTTAAAATGTTTACATTACATTACATTAATATTTTTATTTTTATGTATTTTGACCAAGTTAAAATGTTTATGGATATGGCAAGATGAGACATTACAACAACTCTTCCATACTGGCCGGGAGCTCCTCTCGGTGCAATGAAGGCGGGCTCACAGTGTAACTTTTCCAACAATGATTTTATAAAGCATAATTACAAGAGATACCACCAAGGATGTAAAACTTAAAACATTTAACCTATTAGCTAATAGGTGTTAGGGACTACATCAAATGCCTTATAAAATTCTATGAAACAATAATATACTTTAACTTTTCCAGCAATGATCTTGTAAAGCATAATTACAAGAGATACCACCAAAGATGTAAGACTTAAAACATTTAACCTATTAGCTAATAGGTGTTAGGGACTACATCAGATGCCTTATAAAAATCTATGAAACAATAATATACTTTGCACTTGTTTGCCTTAGTGTCCTCAATGATGGAAGTCAAAGTAATGACATGATTATTGGTATGGTGGTTTCTCCTTAAATTGTACTTCTCTTTTAGCCCCAATCTCTGTCTTTCTTAGCTAGTGATTTAAATGTATACAGTTTTAGAAAATTCTTAGCCAAGGTATGGCCAATCATAATAGTATGATAGTTACTAGCATTATATTGTTCTCCATTTCTGTAGATGGGATTGGTGATATGGGATGTCCAAGAAGACAAAAAGCCATGGGTCACCATGTCATTGAACATGCCAACAATATGGACTACTCAGATTTTAGGCCATGTTTGAAATATCCATTTTTGAGGTTCTTTAAATCCTAATATTTATTGGATTGAAGCATAAGGATGGCATGTAGGATTAGGAATACAATAAATAAATAAATGTAGTCAAAACATGTCATGTTTTTTTTCCTTTTCTTAGTCATATTTTATTATTATTATTATTAAAATTGACAAAAAAAATGGTTAGAATGACATATATGAGTTGCTAAATATTTATAAATTGAGTGACCTAGAGTTTTCCAAAGGTTTAAATCTATTTATACATTCAAACATGCATTTCAAGCAACAAAAATTGGTGTTCTCACCAAGAATTGTATTATTGGATTCCAATGAAAAAGGTAAAAGCATAAATAGTTAGACTTCACCATATAAGTTTTTCGTTTTACAAAATTCCAAAACAATGGAATCTGATTATATTATATAAATATATATCTATATATATATATATTAAATATGAAATGGTGATAGTGGAATTTAAAAAACAAAGGATTTCATGAAATTGTGTCAACAATAACTTTGAATTGGGATTATAGAAGTCAAATAATTGTGCATCATGTTTATTGCAATATTGATTATCAATATTTCACAGCATTAAGACCTTGATTAGATTCTCTTAAAATATGATAAATTTTTTTTAGATTATACTATATGAATATAATTCAAATCAATAAAATCATTTTCAAAATTTTGAACTTTTTATTATCATTTTATATATATAATTCAAATGTTGTTTGTATATACCAATCTAGATCCATTTTAAATCTAGATGAAAGGATCAAGTCTTAAGTTAAGATGGATTTAAGCTAGTACTCTTGCATTCCATAATGGATTTTCTCAAGGTTTTAAATACACTTTATCATAACAAATTTCGTGGGAAATGCAATACCATGAGATTGTAAACTATGGTAATTTTATAGTTTAATTTAACTTTATAATTTTATAGTTAAAATCATAATTTGTTTTTTAATTTTTAAATTTTAATTATGAGAGATTTGTATCTCTTATTTTTTCATTTCATTTCATTTATTTATTTTATTTTTATCCACAAGACATAAAATAGAGGGTGATAGGGTGATTTATTAAGACACTCCATGGTGTTAACGTCATAAACACCAAGGGAAAAAACCCAACCATGCTAAGGGCCGGTGTGACCTAGTTTGGATGTGATCCTTGGGTGATTTTGATGGCTTGGATACCCCTAGGTTGTGGCTACTCAAGCCACAAGTTTGTCGTACAGTCATCTCAGGGCTCACATAAACTAGCAAAAAAAAAATTAATTACAACATCATTGCTAGTCATAACAAATTATTATAATATATTTATATATATATATATATATTATATATAATTTATATTATATATATATATATTATATATTTATAACCAAGGACTTGAGTTCAATCGGTCAAATCAATGTCTCTCTGTTCGGGGGTCATAGGGTCAATTCCCCCCGAAGCCCTTGGGGTTAGGCCTTAGTTATTGGCTGCGGGGCTGATTCCCTCGGGGTTGATCAACTCTGATCAACCCAGATATTTCCGTGGATGTAGCGGCCACCCAATGACTAGGGTGTCCATGAAGCACACAAAAAAAAACACTATTATTATTTTAAAACTTTGTAATATTGTTTAGTTATAATTTTATTTGTAAATTTTTAAGTTTATTAAAGTTTTAAAAAAAATATGATAATATTAGTAAGATATTAACCACATAGGTCTTAAATCTAGAATCATTTCCCTATGCGGAGGGGATACACGGAGTGAAATCATTTTACTCGAAAAATTTAGGGTGAAGATAGCAAGAAGAGCTGTAGCCCTCATTCAAGCTCTTCTATTATCATCATTCAAAGAAGTCCTGATGATGAATCACTGTTGGGATTTGAAACATTGATGAAAAATGGTTTTTACTGTGGGTTCTTCGGTTACTAGGTTAGAAGATATTAACCACAGAGGTCTTAAATCCAGAATCATTTCCCTATGCGGAGGGGATACATGGAGTGAAATCATTTTACTCGAAAAATTTAGGGTGAAGATAGCAAGAAGAGCTGCAGCCCTCATTCAAGCTCTTCTACTATCATCATTCAAAGAAGTGTTGATGATGGATCCCTGTTGGGATTTGAAATGTTGACAGAAAATGGTTTTTACTGTGGGTTCTCCGGTTACTAAGTTAGAAGATATTAACCACAGAGGTCTTAAATCCAAGATAATAATAAATTTAATTAGTTATGAATTATTATAAACAAATAGTAAATTTAATTAGTTATGAATTATTTATTGTGTGCACAATAATTACAAATTAAAATATTATTTTTTACTTTTATCTCTTTCTTCGAAACTAATTCAATTTATTTGGCATTGAAAATGATCATTAATTCCCTGCCATTCAAGTGGAAATTATGGTTATAGAAAAATTGCAAATTGATATTTGAAATGGGCAAACTACAATTCTATTTCAACATCACCAATCAAACAATTGTACAATCATAATATATAAAGACACCTTAATCAGTCATAAGCACCTCTATTTATTTATTTATTTTCTTATTATTATTACTTCTACTTCAATGCGGCTGATCTTTAGTTGATGTCCATCCATGGCTGGTTTGTAATAAGATGCCAATTATACCTCAAAACTAAGACATCAATTTGCAACATAAGCCAATTATTTGGTGCCTATCAAATCGACTTGTCTTGAGAGGTGGTTTGTGCAAAACCAAATGTTTTCATTAGAATCTGACGAAAACCATTAATAATTTTTTATCAATGTAAATCAATAAGTTTGGATTGTGTCACCATGCATGTATAAGGTTGTATACATTGAATTTATTTCATGGAGGCTTCACTGGGGAGAAATATCATAGTATGTGGGTTCATATTGGGGGATATATATTGAGGAAAAAAATACATAATATATTGGGGGATATGTAGGGGTAAAGGGTTTTATATTGATAGGTACAAAAGATGGAGCTCAAAGTTAATGAAATATATAAAGGGGCATAAAAAATGTTAATGAAAATATGGACACCTACAATATTTAGTCAAAGTAGGGTTGTTTTAAGTCGGGAAGGTGTATTGTGTTCATATTAGTAAGAGGTTAAACAATGTGATTTTTAGAGGTATTTTCCAATATGTAGTCAAATTAGGGGTATAGTTTAGTATGCCATGAACACATATAATATGTCAGGGGTTCATTGAATAAAACCCCGTAATTTATTTGTGCAATGAAAATCAAGAAACCAAATAAAAATCAAAATAGCAACACACTATTCACATAATTTGTGTCGTTGATCAACGAAAAAATGTAGTTCACCTCGTCATGTAAAGTCCTATGTAGTCCCATTTGACTCAAATCAATCTACAACTTCGATTGTAGAGCATAGCAATTGCCTTCTCATGATAGAGTTTCATCTTTAATCAAATCAGAAATATAATTTTTATCAATAATTAATTTAATCATACGGTGGCTACAATTTTTTTGAATGGGATGCTTGAACTTTCTTCTATTGAAATCACTCTAACCAAGATGAATAGTTTGTTACTAAAGGTTATCCACTCTGAATTGCATCTTAAAATATTTCTTTAACCAATCTGAATTATATCTTGGAAAGGCATTTGATCCAACAAAACAAGCTAATGTTGTAGATGTTTGTTAAAGCTGACCTACATAATTTTTAGAAATGTTGAACATAAACTTTGTAGGTTTGCATGAAATGGGAAGAAATCACTTAAACAAAAAACAATGAACTACATCTAAGAATAAAATTGAACAAGGGTTGGTCGTGCCAAGCTTATAATTAAATGGTAAGAAGAAAACCTAGAGAAGGGTTGGTCGTCCCAAGCTTATAATTAAATGGTAAGAAGAAAACCTAGAGAAGGGTTGGTCACGCTAATTTTCTCACTAAATGGTCACGTGGTGGCGTAAGTCACATTGAATTCACTATCCTAAGGTCTAAATATAACTGACAAATGCTAACCTGCACATAAGAAAGTACTTGTAATTAAAAAATAAAATTACAATAATCATGATGCGTCAATAATGGAATTTATGAATAGTAATCATTGGTTGTCAATAATTGAGTGCTCTTACCTTGTAGTCAAACCTTTGACCTCCACATGTGTATCTATTTGATTCTTCGAAATGCTAGTGATCCCAGATAATGTGAGGTGCAGTGTCCCTTTAAACTTTGTATACATATGTTGTAGGGGTATCTTAACATATGTTGTCATCATGCCTTATGTGTCATGTAAATGTTAGTAATATTCGATAAATATTTAAAATAAAGTAAATGAAGGTTTGTTGAGAGTGGGTACAACTATTCCAATTATATCATTTATGTATAAATGCACATTATTTTTAATATATATTTGTTTGGAATTCTTTCCTAATTTTATTATTCTTTGTGTATATTCTTGTGTATTCTTGTTATTCTTAAGTTGTAACCTTCTCATGCTTATTGTATGTTGGTGGTCTAGTTGCAGGTGTAAGGGATAATCATTCAAATCCTGAAACGATCTCCTCAAGTACGGGTGGAAGTTCTTCTTCTATTTCCCTTGGAGTTTTAGTCATCTGCCTCCAAACTTAGATATTCCACTAAAATAGCCAAATTGCTAACCTTACCTGGAAAATAGCAGAACTTCACTTACGCAGAACTGAAAGAAAACAAAGCTCCAACTTATAATTTCTCGGGTCCGAAATCTAGACTAACCCGCATATACTTTTACCATGTGATCATTGTTCGATCACGGCCTCCACAACGGATAGTTACGATCATCTGGACTTGAATGAAATTAAGGCACAGTTGAATTGCTCATCGAGTCCGAAAATTTTATTAAATGTTGTTCACTTTTCCACACGATATCCATTGGATCTCGCTCCTCTAATCGGACGGCCCAAATCAACTGCACTATTAACCCAGTTTGATAAAATATCGCATCCAGTTTTGGGTTAAACTTCAACGTTGATTTGCATGCGACTACTGTAGATCTAACGATTCTATCAATCGGACGGTTCTAGGCTTCTTTCTTAGGCTCTCTCAACTTTTATTGGGTTTTCCTCCGTTCCGCCAAGTATTTGCTTTCTGCCAAGTTTAGACTGTGCTAAACTATATTTATTTTAAACATATCATGATTATCCCAATACCCAGAAATAAAGATTTAATCATGATAACACAAAGTTATGTTATCAACCTCTAATTCTAAAGGCCAAACTGGAATTAACAATACACAAAGATATTTCAATGGAATCCAAACCTCCGGGATTTAACCTTTCATGCATAAAATACACAGATATACAAAGATATTCCAATTCTTTTACAGTATAATTATCATTAACCAAGTCCAGCCAAATCCTCTTACAATAGTTCAAAACCTACCTAAATACTTTACATCCAACAATCTGATCCTCAATCAATGGATCGAATCTATCTAATCCTAGATGAATACCTAAACTGCTTGATATTCTCCTCGAGAATCACAACTAAGTCTGAACGACTTGAATTAATTACAAAATCATTCAAATACCTATATTCTAACTCAATTCATATCTAGAAAACTTTGTAAATTAACAGCTAAAGGATCCCACTCCTTTACTTGTAAACATTTTTTTTTGGATTTTTGGAATAAAATGAAGCCTTTTGTCTTTAAGCCTCATCCTCCTGCATCAGACCCCTGAGGACAACATTCTTCATGGGCTCCTATCTATGAGCTCTTCTACAGAATGACCCAACTTTTGTAGCATGGTTTTTGTCACCCAAGTAGCATCAGTAATTGGTTGATCTTTCCACTTGACCAAGTACTGAAAATACTCCTGTCCCCTTGTTTTCTTAAACACTCTTTTATCCAATACCTTCTCTGGCTGCAATGTCTTTGTTGTAGGTAACTGTTTTACTCAATCCACCTCTTGTTCTTCCCTGTCTTCTGTTGTGTCATCTGCTTGTCCCTTTTCATACCTGTGCAAATCAACAACATTGAAAATTGGAGATATTTCAATACCAGGGGGTAACTCAATTTCGTATGCATTTGCAGAAAATTTCCTTAAAACTCTGCATGGTCCAATCTTCTTGAATTTTAACTTTTTATACTCTATTTTTGGAAATCTTTCCTTCCTTAGGTGTGCCAAAATCAAATCTCCAACCTCAAAATTTACTTCTCTCTTCTTCAAATCTGCTCTGTTCTTGTACTTTTTGTTGTTTTCTTGTAGTTGATGTTTTACTTGTTCATGAACTGCTTGAATCTTTGAAGCAAAATCTTCTCTTAGAGCACTCCTCATTTCATCTTTACCCAAATCTTTCAATTCAAACTCTCCTCTTTGGTGCATTCCATAAACTATATGGAATGGACTTTTCCCTGTACTCTTATTAGGAGAATCGTTATAAGCATATTCAACCTGTGCCAAAACTTGATCCCACTGTTTTGGATGTTCACCTGCAAGGCTTCTCAAAAGATTACCCAAGCTTTTGTTCACAACTTCAGTCTACCCATCAGTTTGAGGATGATATGCAGAATTGAAACTCAGTTTAGTACCAAGTTTCTTCCACAAAGTCCTCCAGAAATGACCAACAAATCCAGTATCTTTGTCTGAAACAATGCTCTTAGGTAACCCATGCAACCTTACAATTTCCTTAAAAAACAAGTTAGCAACATGAGTAGCATCACTAGTTTTATAACATGGAATAAAATGTGCCATTTTTGAAAATCTGTCAATTACTACATAAATTTAATCATGTCGCCTTTGAGTTTTTGGCAAACCCAAAACAAAGTCCATACTTACCATATCCCAAGGCCTATCTGGAATAGATAATGGAACATACAAACCTGTGTTTTGGCTCCTTCCCTTTGCATATTGACAGACTTTACAATTCTTCACATACTTTTCTACTTCATCTCTCATCTTCGGCCAGAAATAAAACCGGTTCAACTGCTCATAAGTCTTGTCTGCACCAAAATGTCCTCCAAGTCCACCACTATGGTTTTCCTTGATCAAATTTTCTCTCATAGAACAATTTGGTATGGACAGCTAATTTCTTTTAAATAACAGTCCTTCTTGCATGAAATAATCCAGCCACTTACTTCTATCTAACAAAATAGGATTTCTACAAGCTTCAAATGCCTCTTTAAAATATAGATCTTTCTCAAATAAATCCTTAAGAAAATCAAAGCCCAACACTTGAATTTGACTTCCTTGCACCAAAATGCTTTTTCTACTTAAGACATCTAGTACTTTTTCTAATTGACCAGTTATATGTTTTAACACAAAATTAAAACTTTGAAGGTATCCTACCCATTTTGCATGATTCTGGTTAAGCTTTGGCTATTGCATAATGTACTGTAATGCATGGTTATCTGAATATAGTATGAACTCCTTAGACATCAAGTAATGTATCCACTTCTTCAAAGACTACACCACTGCATAAAACTCCTTGTCATAAGAAGAATATTTCTTCTTTGACTCATTCAGCTTTTCACTAAAATAAGCTACAGGTCTATCCTCCTAACTTAAAACATCTCCAATGGCTTCTCCACTGGCATCACACTTCACTTGAAAAGGTTTATTAAAATCATACAAAATCAAAATAGGTTTCTTAGTAATCTTTCTCTTCAACAGCTGGAAGTTCCTTTTTGCTTCAACAGTTCATTTAAATGGTTGTCTGTCCTCCTTTATAGTATCAATAATAGAAGCATCGATCATACTAAAATTCCTTATGAATTTCCTATAAAAACCAGCAAGACCGTGAAAACTTCTCACCTCAAAGATACTTTTTGGTGAAGGCCACTCCCTGATTGCCTTGATCTTCTCAGGATCCTTCTTTAACCCCTCAGCGAAACAACAAAACCCAAATACACCAACTCCTCCTTCATGAATGAACATTTCTTTAAATTTAACAGTAACTTCTCTTGTTGTAGCCTTTGTAAGACATAATTCAGATGTCTCGCATGTTCCTCTTTTGATCTGCTGTAAACTAATATATCATCCAGATCTACTATTACAAAGTTACCTATAAATTCTTTCAAATCTTCATTCATGAGTCTCATAAATATACTAGGAGCATTTGACAACCCAAAAGGCATTACCATCCATTCATACAATCCTTCATTTATTTTAAAAGCAGTTTTCCACTCATCCCCTTCTCTAATTCTGATTTGATGATAACCAATTTTTAAATCTAACTTTGTAAAATATCTTGCTCCACTCAAACAATCCATCAAATCTTCAATTCTAGGTAAAGGAAATCTATACCTAATTGTTATTTTATTGATTTCTCTTGAATCGGTGCACATTCTCCAACCTCCATATTTCTTTGTAAAATATCTTGCTCCACTCAAACAATCCATCAAATCTTCAATTCTAGATAAAGGAAATCTGTACCTAATTGTTATTTTATTGATTGTTCTTGAATCAGTGCACATTCTCCAAGTTCCGTCTTTATTTTTTCTCAACATTGTTCACATTGCACAAGGACTCAAACTCTCTCTAATTAGTCCCTTGTCTAATAGTTCCTGAACCTGTTTCCTGATTTCTTCATTCTCTATGGGAGTCATTCTGTAAGCTGCTTTATTAGGTAGATTTTCTCCTGAAATCAAATTTATATGATGGCTGATTTTCAGGCAAATCATCTACAATGATATCACAATAACTGTCCAACATCTCTTGAATTTCAATTGGTAAATTAGAAACCTTTGTGGAAGTAATTACTACCTTGGGTTTGCAAACTAATGCAAAACTTACCTCATCTTGTTCCCTCTGCTGCAATTATTCCTTTCCACTCAGCAAAAGGGTCTTTGGATTAGTTTTCCTTGATGCATCCTCTTCTTCCATAGGCAGCAACATATGATTGACACCATCTTTGCTAAATTTATGTGTTCTTCTTTCCATCATGCATAGCTCCTCTGTCATACTGCCAAGGCCTTCCCAACAATATGTGGCACACATCCATAAGCATCACATCACACATAATTTTATCTCTGTATTTTCCCAACTGCAACTCCACTTCACACTGCTCATTCACTATCAACTGATACCCCTTTTGAAGCCATGACACCTTGTAAGTTGTTGGGTGTTTCTTTGTCTTCAATCTCAATTTCTCCACCACTTCTGTGGAGACCAAATTATCTTTACTACCACTATCAATTATCATCTGACAACACTTCCCTTGAACCTTGCACACAGTCTTGAACAAGGTTTTTTTCTGTGCTGGTTCAAAAATTTACTTAGCGAGCTTTAGTAAAACTTTGTTAACTACCAAAGACTCTCCTTGCTCTGATACATTTTCTTCTTCCTCTTCAGTATTAGCAACAATTGCATTCCTCTTATTCATTTCTATGTTTTTTGGGCATTCATAGGCTCTGAGTCCCAACTTGTTACATATGTAACATCTGACCTCTCTTCCTCTGCCTTGGCCTCCTCTTCCTCTAGAAAAACTCCCTCTGCCACTTGCATCACCTCCTGTGTCTGCATACTGAATTGAGCTGTTGCTAGCTCCATCTCTAGGTGTTGTATACCTTCCTCTACCACCTTGACTTCCCCTTCCTCGAAAAGTACCTCTATTTCTAGCAGATTGCTTCCTCATGAGTTTTTCTTCAGCTTTCAATACCATCTGATAAGCCTCTTCTACTATTTTAGGAGACAATACACTTATCTCATCTTGGATCTCCATTTTGAGACCATTCACATATCTTGCAACCTTTTCATCTGTATCCTGGATTTGTCCTACTCTTATACTCACTTTGTAGAATTCCTTTGTGTATTCCTTTACTGTCATAAACCTCTGTCTAATATTTTGCATCTGTCTAAATAATGTTTGCTGGTAATCACTTGGCAAAAACTTACTTTTTAACTTTGCCACCATTCTGTTCCAATTCTTAATTGGTTGTTTACCAAGTCTTCCTCTTTGTACCTGCACTCCATCCCACCAAAGTGTTGCATGTCCTTTCAATTTTGTGACAACAAACTTCACTTTCTTTCCTTCTTTTGTTTCTTCATAGTCAAAGAATTTATCCATGTCATTAATCCAGTCTATTAATTCTTCGGGCTTAAGCTTCCTATATAGATTGAAATTTCAAGTATGGGCTTAGATATGGATCTCAATACTGACTTAAAGAATCTCATTTTAGGAGTTACATCTGCAAATTCCTCATCTTCTACAGCTCCAACTTCAGGTTCACTGACATTTCTAGCACCTGCATCTCTTCCCATTTCCATTGCTTCCAATCTAGCTTGCATTTGTTGCATAGCTTCCAATACTTCAACATTTGCAACTAGTCTTCCTCTTCTTCGACCACCACCTCTTCCTCCAACTCTAAAAGCCATGTTGGATTTATTTTTCTGATCCTAGAGATCTTGTTCAATGTCAGTAGGCTGCTCTGATACCACAAATGGTGGTCTGATTGCAAGTGTAAGGGATAATCGTTCAAATCTTAAAACGATCTCCTCAAGCGCAGGTGGAAGTTCTTCTTCTATTTCCCTTGGAGTTTTAGTCATCCACATCCAAACTTAGATATTCCACTAAAACAATTGAATTGCTAACCTTACCTGGAAAATAGCAGAACTTCACTTACCCGGAACTGAAAGAAAACAAAGCTCTAGCTTATAATTTCTCGGGTCCGAAATTTGGACTAACCCGCGTGTATTTTTACCACGCAACCACCATTGGATCGCGACCTCCACAACGGACGATTACGATCATTTGGACTTCAATGGAATTAAGCCACAGTTGAATTGTTCATCGGGTCTGAAAAATTTATTAACTGCCGCTCACTTTTCCACGCGATATCCATTGGATCTCTCTTCTCTAATCGGACAGCCCAAATCAACTGCACTATTAACGCAGTTTGATAAAATATCGCATCGAGTTTTGGGTTAAACCTCGACGATGATTTGCATGCGACTACAGTAGATCTAACGATTCTATCGATTGGATGGTTCTAGGCTTCTTTCTTAGGCTCTCTCGGCTTTTATCAAGTTTTCCTCCATTCCGCTAAGTATTTTCCTTCTGCGAAGTTTAAACTGTGTTAAACTATATTAGTTTTAAACATATCCCAATTATTCCAATACCTAGAAATAAAGATTTAATCGTGATAACACAAAGTTATGTTATCAACCTCGAATTCTAAAGGCCAAACTGGAATTAACAATACAAAGGGAATCTAAACCTCCGGGATTTAACCTTTCATGCATAAAATACACAGATATACAGAGATATTCCAATTCTTTTATAGTCTAATTCTCCATAACCAAGTCCAGCCAAATCCTCTTACAATAGTTCAAAACTTACCTAAATACTTTACATTCAACAATCTGATCATCAATCAATGGATCAAATCTATTTAATCCTAGATAAATACCTAAACTGCTTGATATTCTCCTCGAGAATTTCAACTAAGTCTGAACTACTTGAATTAATTACAAAATCATTCAAATATCTATATTCTAGCTCAATTCCTATCTAGAAAACTTTGTAAATTGACAGCTAAAAGATCCCACTCCTTTGCTTGTAAACTCTTTTTTGGATTTTTAGAATAAAATGAAGCCTTTTCTCTTTAAGCTTCATACTCCTACATCATATGTTTATAACATCCAATGTCGTTTTCTCTCCCGTTGGTTGGGTGGTAGTAGCAGCAAATGGAGGTGGATGATTCAAATGACAAGACCTCCTTGGTATATCTGTGAGTTTGAAGGGTCACAATATAATAAGGGCCTACATAACAATAATAATATAAGGGCACAACAATAACAATAGTGGGCTTCTATGGGGCACAACAATAACAATATGGGGGCTACGTAGGCACAACAATAACATTATATGGGCTACACTGGTATTATAGGGATCTAACAATATATTCACTTATTTTATGTTTGAATCAAAGACTCCCATAAATGACAATCATGTGTTGGACTCATTTGTACAAAGAGCGAAAAGGATGGCCCCATATTGGAGAGGACTTTCCCGACGGTTCCTGGCTGGAGCAACAATCCATATAATTGAGAAGACTACGGAGAATGTGAACAATGGAGATCTGCAAAAAGTGGTCATTGGACATGAAAAAGTTGCAATAAGCCTTCTATAAGTGCATCTTCTTATCTACTTGGTGGTTGTTGAGGCTGAGTTACCTATACAGACCGGTATGCAAGGTTGATGTATAGTAAGGATACTTTTAAATCAAGTAGTGATCCAAGACTTTGTTGCATCCTTGCTGGGGACAAACAAGGAAATGAGGGCGGGGGAGATGTTGTAGGGGTCTCTTAAGACCTATGTTGTCATCATACATTATGTATCATGTAAATGTTAGTAATACTTAGTAAATACCTAAGATAAAGTAAATGAAGGTTGGTTGAGAGAGGGTACAATTGCTCCAACTATATCATCTATATATAAATACACATTAAGTCTTATAGATATTCAGATTGAATTCCTTCCCAATTCTATTGTTTTTTGTGTATATTCTTGTGTGTTCTTGTTGTTCCCAAGATATAACCTATTCATACTTGTTGCATGTTTATAACAACATATAAGAAAATTTGAACTTGTGGAACCCTATCCTCTACTCACATATTGCAAATTCCTTGGTGTTTTTCTTGACTAAAGAATGATTGATCGATATGTGGTTATACTATATAGATCGAGACTATACACAAAATCGTAAGTTCTGAAACACTTATCGCTCAATTCAACAAACACAAAACTTAAAAACAATGCACGCCATCCATTATCTCGGCCTAACGGATAAGAACAACGATACTCTAACCTTAAAGTTACTCCAATGCAGTTAGGTCAGTTATGGGAGAGCTAGAAGAACTTGCGAACAAAAAAAAAAATCAACTTCTCTTTTCATGGAGTGAAATACATCAGATAGTTAGGTTAGTAACAAATTCATAGTAGTGAGTGAATTTCTAGATGATAACCAATGTTGTTTAATGACACATTAAATATTGGAAGTATCAATATGTCAAAATGTAAAGCATAATGGCATATGTTGGCCCTAAAAATCGGCAACATTTCAGAGTTAGGAGAGTTTATCGGTGAGACTGGGACATATGACATTAAGTTTGATATAAGACATCAAAATTTTTGTCCAATCAAGTGTTTACAAATGATTATTTTTAATTATAATAAAAAGTATTTTATTTATTTATAAATTTTAACATTAGGTTTTTCATAAGTCAAAGGTAAACTAATAGCAGTCAAACTGCAAATCGATTTCTAGAGTCCTTCCTAGGAAAGGACTAATAAGATGGCATAGAGTAAGTTTCACTAGATAACACCTGTAACTTAATGTGAAGTGGTATATGTTTAGTGTGATGTGGCATATTCTTTTATTAGTTTAATATTTTATTAAGAGGGTCATTTTAGATGCAAATTTACTCTATTAGGTTGGTTTGGATCATTGTGTAAGTTAGAGGCATAATCAAACTAAGTAAAGAGATCAATTATTGTACGCATTGATTTATTAGGGAGGAAAATCCTCCAAAAGTATTTTGGGGTGAGATAGAGTTGTTGAGTATAGTTATGTGCTTGTTCAAGTCATCAATCCCACACAAGGTTTTTTCATTTGCTTTAATTTGGATAGCATATGCATCATAAAATGTTTAGTTAGGTTATATATGTTTTTACAATTTGAATCATACCAATATTAGGAGGGAAATAGTCATTCCTAGAGAGGTAAGAAATAAAGATAGAATAGGGTTAAGCACAATAAACCAAATAGCCCATGTGAAGTGGAGGAACCACTTAATTAAATAAGTATCATAAATTGAGACGAAATTTGTATTGAGGAAGTTCAAATATTATTCATTGACCCAGTGGTTAGTATGGATGATGATAAATTCAAGGTCCATTGATGTCAAAGTAAGAGGAGGTTAAGTAGGATCACTTGGAAAGGAAACATAACATAGTCAATAAGGTGAGGAGGTGTTGAAGATACAAAAAAAGAATGTATTTATGATAATAAAGTCTTATTAATAAAAACACATTTGGTAATAGAAGTGCTACCAATAAAAAGAAGGTATAACAATGTAAACTACCAAACAAGAACTGTACCGAGTACCCATTGTTTTGAGGTAGCAAAAAATCATCCGATTTTGAAAAGTGTTGATTCATAATACATTTTTTTAAGCATATTTTTGATACTTTAAATTTTCTTATGTATCAAGTATAAACATTATTTTAAAAATGTTAGTGATTTTCATGCTGATTTTGAAAAGTGTTGATGTAGCGTCAACCCCCTTTTCTAGAAGACTTATTTTTTGACTTTAAATTTTCTAATGTATGAAGTGTGGATGATTATTTTCTAAATTTAACAATTTTGAAGTAGTTGTCTTCTTCTTCTTCCTTGATACATTTTTTTAAGTGTTTTTCGGGTTTGTATTTTTTTTGTCTTTTTTTTTTTTGTAGTGAGATATTTGTTATTTTCATAGTTAAAGGAAAAGGTCAATTTTCAAAGTTCTGATATTCTCTATATTTATATACTGTTAATTAAGATTTCAATGCACATCAAATAATTGTCACTAAAAAAACAATAATTTTTAACAGTTGACATAAAAATACATATTTTGAATATAGATATAACAAAAAAAATACACATTTTGTGACTTTTTGCTAAAATGGACATGTCAAATAAACAATTTTTATAGAAAAAAATTGTTTAAAAATGAACAATTTTTAAGAATTTCTTGTCAAAAAATAATAATAATCAAAATTTAAAAAAAAATAATGATTCACATAAAAATTAAAGTGAAAATCACATAATACAAATATTAAACATATAACAATAATTACTGAATACTTATTCTTCTCATAGAATCTCAAAGTCAAAACATTACAAGTATAACTAATTAATAGTTACAAAAAATAAGCTTGATTTCTAAGCATAACTTAAATTTAATCAATAATATCATGTAATCCATACTTTTCATCTTTTAAGGTTTCATTATTGTCTTCTTCTATAATATTTTCTACTTTAGTTTGGTCATTTTCCTCTTTTGATGGATCTTTGATGTTTGTGAATCTCCCAATGTATGCCTTTCCGATCATTCTATTTAATGGTGGTGAGGCTCCTTTGCCTTTTTTGCCACACGTGATTCAATAAAATCGTCTTTCCTCAAGCTGACTTCTTGCATTGTGTCTGGAAGAAATTAAAGAGCATTAATTCTTTGGTGAATAAATTTGCACTGTACTAAGTCTTTTTCAATGGCAATGCAATTTCTTCTTTTTCTGTAGGCAACGTGATAGTGTTGTACTTAATCATCAAGTACAAAAGAAATAATTAAGTAAATTAGTATAAACACATAAAAATTAAAAAATAAAATATTGAAATTCAATTTTATATAATAAAACTTACCTAAGCCTGAGAATAAATCCAAAACCCAATCTCCTTCATTTGAACATAAATCTATAAGATAGTTAATCAATGGCTCTAGTTTTTGATAAATGTTAACTATCTCTCATTTTTCTTTTTTATCTTCATATGTTAGTTTTTTTACAACAACATCATGAACCAGTACTTGGCTATGACTCTTTCCATCTACCTGATTTAGAAGCATATGATTATAACTATCATTGTTTTTCCAACATTTAACATGGATGAACTCACAATCACTTATAATTGGTTGATCTCTATAACCAATAAGATTTGACTTTTGCCTATAACATGAAATAGTAAAAATTCAATTAACTTGTACATAAATGATTTTTTTAACATTATTCAAACATACAATTTCAAAGTCTTACCATGTAAGTTTCCTTGAGTTTGTTTTTCCTTTGAAGCTCGTTAATAACATTTCAAATTGTGTGTCTGAATGAAATGTCACAAATCTCCAAAATGGTGATGTTGTGACTTCTAGAAATCCCGCAACCACTTTACTAAAAGCTTGATAAGTATAAGGGTCACTATCATATTCAATGTTTGAGATATTGAAACCATGAGGAATATATCCAATAACTAGGGAATAATCCTTTTTAGGTATGATTTTTGCAATGTCCTCACAATCACCTTGTATTATTTGATATTGGATAGTCTCCAATCCATTCCAAATTAAATGAGTAAGCCTAGGATCAAGTTCAACATTACTAGGAAACTGCTTTCTTAGCCTTTCCATCTTTATTTTTTTAATAAAGATTCTGAAACTAGCCAGTGCTCCATTTGCATCCTTCTTCATCTTTAATGGAATAAACAAATATATGTATATGTTATAAAATACAAATAATATACATATGAACAAAAATGAATGTATAAATCAACATACTTTTTAAATGCAAGATAAAAATATTTTAGTGTTGATGTAGAACTTGAATCTGGGTAGTTGCGTACAACATCATCCCAACTATCTTTATTCAACAATTTAACCATTTGTTCTTGTATTCTCGTATAAACCTTGTGACTAAATAAACAAAGTAAAAAATGTTAATATAATGACATATATAACAAATAATACCAACAACAATATGTTATATTTAAAGGAAACTTATAATCTAGAAACAAGTAAAAATAATTTAATAAACTTACTTTTGAAATTCCTCACACATTTCGTCCAATGATAATTCACCTGAATTCACACGAGATAATATTGTTTTGACAAGATTTTCATCCTTCACTCCTTGCAATGCTCTCTAAGGTGTGATAGTCATATCTTCTAGAAGGAGCTTCATTTTAGGACTTGATTTAATGTTGGTACATATCAATGGTTTAGACTTTTTGACCTTTTGATTTTTTATGCCAATGTTCTCCCACATGTCAAAAATATCATTAATCAATTCCCATATCTCTCCAGTTCTAAATTCCAATTGGAAAATGTTATCTATGCCTCTGAATATTTCATAATTTACTTTGCCACCTTTTGAATTGATTTTTTCCTCAATTTGGTAACCTATTCCATACAACATTGCTTCCAAAGGGCTAGACTAACCTTTTTCTTATCTCCACCACATTTTTCTTCAAATTCATTATGAATAAATCTAACCTTTGGATGAAAGTCATTGACATCCTATACTCATTATCTGTATTATGATCACATGTCAATAACTTTTATTTTGTATCTATTAAACCAACATAAATGATACATTTCATTGTTTCAAAATGAGTTTTTTTTGGATATTCCTCCACCAATTGCCTTTTAGCTTCTACAAAATGGTTCCCCACAAGTACATAATATTTGTATTCAAAAAATCTTGACTTATAAAATATATCTTTGTTGGAAACTTGAATTGGATCAACAAGAAGCACATAATCAACCACACATGCATATGGATTGTACCTGATCAATGATTTCAAGTTGTGAACATGTAGGTTTTGTGCCCTTCTAATTTGATATTTAGATTGTCCTTCATTTGGCTTATAGATTTGGTTGACATTAAAGTGAAATGTACGACCACCCAAAATTAAGTTTGTCTTCATCAATTGACGTCGAATGGAATTTTTTTTTGTTTTAATAATGTCATTCTCTAAATCAACTCCTGGTGTAATGATTTCCCTACTTCCGTTTGAGTTTTCATTAGGATCTTCATTGTTGCCCATGATTTTTTCAAAATGACCAACTTTTAATTTCCTCCTCCTATCGTTTATCATATTTTCTTTTGCATAAGCAATCTCCTCATCATCAATGGAAGGGAGACATTCTTGAGCATTTTTTTTTGTTATTTTATGGCTCTTCTCCTTTCTAACATGAGTTCTAATCTCATTCTCAGTAATGGCAACATATTCTTCAGTTTCAACTTCCTCATCTTCAAAAGTAACATATCTAGCTTTAGTAGATTGATCCGCTATAGGAATTTTTTGTTGATCCCTTGCATGTAGTCTTGTAGCATTATGAACTAATTTTTTTTGCTTGTTTCTCATATCTTCTTCTGACTATGAGTAGAAACTATTGACAACATTCATAATATCTCACTTTATATAATAAAGTCTCCCCAACATAATTGAAAGACCCTCAACAAAATTTTGTCAAACAAAATATAATATGTCAATAATAAGTAAGTTATAAAAAATATAATGATACAATTACAATAATGCAAAACATATAAATATAAATAAGAATACTTAATGATCTTTTGTGCAATGTTGTTTATGATTTGTGTACTTATCCTTGTAGAATATTTCGCCCTATCATACATCGACAATGCAAAATGATATATAATCTTCTCGTGTGACTTGGGCAATGTTGTGAGTACATTAACAACTTCAGTATCTGACACCAAACATATGCCTAGTACTTTTCCCAGCACCTCATAAATTCCACCATCGTAAATCATACCAGCAGATATATTTGTAGATCTTCATCACCTTCTCCATCTTTCACATACCATGCAAATTTTGTATGCTTTACTTCATGTATGAAATCAATTTCTTTTCCTTTGAGGAGCCACTTTCTGGATTTTTACCAATTAGCTCAAGTCAGGTTTGTTCGACAATATTTTTTGAAGGTCCACCTGCAGCTCTAGATGATGTAATTATTGCCTTTAGTCCAGAAATATTCACAAAAACCTTCCTTGATACCATTTTCCTGCAAAACAAGATATATATATATATTATATATATATATATATATATATATATATATATATATATATATATATATATATATATTATATATATATATATTACAAAAAACCAATATCTTAAGTAAACAAACAAAACAAAACAAAAAATTAAAAACTAAAAAACTCTAGAAACATGCATAGTGGCCCCCATGTCAGGTGGGCTATTAAGTTCATCAAGGATACAAAAAAAAAAACCATTCCTTAATTTTAATATTTTTACATTTTCCCTTAGTAAGCAGGGGTTCGATTCTATTATGGGAATCTTCGCACTGCCTACCAAAGGGTCATTGTGATGTCGGCAGGCGAGCCCAAGCCTTGGGCATGCCCACACGCGACACAACGCCCCCTTGGAAGGAAAAGGCTCAATTCTTAAAATCGCCCCCTACATACGAGGGGGTCAATGTGCCTTGGATGGGTGTACCCGTCCGCGGAAGAGTAGGCCTTCCAGGAAGGCCCACTGTGTTGGCATGCCCACAGCTAGGCGTGCCTGCCCAAGGCAAACGTTAGTAAAGGTGGCCTTGTCGTTGTGCCCTAGGCGAGCGCGCTTGGCCGTGGGCCTCCCTCGAGGTCACCCTACCACTGTGCCTTGGGCGGGCACACCCCACGCTAGGCGTGCCCACTCGCGGCACAGTGGCCCTACCTACCAGGGGGCCATTGTTCCATGGATGGGCACACCCATTGGTGACACAATGGCACACTGGTAGGCAGGCAGTCATTGTACCTTAGATAGGCACGCCATGGGCAGGCAGGTCCAAGGTCGAGGCATGCCCATTGGCAACATAACGACCCCCTACCTTCTAATGGGTCATTGTGTCGCGGGAGGGCACACCCAAGGCCCAGGTGCGCTCGTTGGCGGAAAAAAACCCCTTGTCTACCATTGGGTCGTTATGGTGTCGGCAGGCACGCCCATGACCGGGTGCACTTAGGCCCCTGGCAAGCAGGGGGTCAATTCTCAAAATTGCCGTCCTACTTGCCAGGGGGCACTCTGCCTTGGGAGGGCACATCTTGGCCTTAGGCGTGCCCACCGGTGAGACAACGACCCCCTACCTGCCAGGGGGTTGTTGTGTCGTCGGTGGGCGCGCCCGGGCCTTGAGCGTGACTAACCAAGGCATAACGAACCTACCAAGTAGGTCCGTTGTGTCGCGTGTGGGCACACCTATGGCCGGGTGTGCTCGCTTCTGACACACCTATGGTTGGGCGAGCTTGCCTGCAGCACACCTATGGCCGGGCGTGCCCATCTGTGGCACACCTATGGCCGGTCATGCTTGCCTGCAGCATAGTGGGACTACCTGGCACAAGGGGCCTATAAGGGAAGCCCGGTGTGTCACGGGCAAGCACACCCATGATTGGGCGCACCCACCTAAGGTAAAGTGGCAGGGCGACCTCGCCCTGCCATTGTGCCTTGGGCAGGCGTGCCCAACCCTGGGCATGCCTACCCACGATACAAAGACCCCCTTCCTTCCAAGGGGTCATTGTGTCGTGGGTGGGCGTGCCCAAGGCCTGAGTGCGCCCGGCCCTAGGTGTTCTCACCTAAGGCACAACAATCCCTTGCCTACCATGGGGTCGTTGTGCTACCGATGAGGGTGCTTAGGCCCTGGACGTGCTCACCTATAGCACAGTGTCCCCCTAGTAGGCAGGGGGTTGATTCTCACCAATTTACTGCGGGCGAGCATGCCCTCCCAAAGCACAACAACCCCTTTCCTGCCAGGGGGCTGTTGTGCCTTGGGAAGGTGCACCCGACCATGTGTGTGCCACAGGCATACACGCCCATGTTTGGGCCCACCCACCCAAGGCACAACGGTGGGTGGGCCGTGGCACACTCGCCCAAGACAGCGATTGGGTGCCCACCTATCCACTTGCCACTGTGCCTTGGGCAAGCACACCCACAACTGAATGCACCCACCCAAGGCACAACGACCCTGCTAGGGGTTGTTGTGCCTTGGATGGAAGTGGGCATGCCCATTCTCAGTGAGGTCGAGCAAGCCTGGCCAATGTGATTTTTCTTTTTTTAATTTTTTAATTTGACAAATAATTTCTATTTTGTTAAATAAATTTTTTATGGAATGGGTATTTTGTCTGGTATCCTGGATGAACCTAACAACCTACCTGACACGTAACTACTAGTAAATCTATGAGGGTTTACGACCTATTCTCAGTGGGATTTGAACTTAAGTCCACCTTGTTTTAACAATTTCCTAAATTTCAAATTTATGAATTGAGCTACCCCCCAAGACAAAGAAAATAAATAAATAAATAAATGATTTATCGACATATAACGTATTTTCCCCAAATTCCTCATTGAATGGTCGAAGTAGAAGGGAAACTAACCTTTAAAATGGGAAAATCTCCCATTGAATGTGTTGTTGATGAAAATGTAGCTACTCCACAAAATTGCTTCAAGCTTTTTAACGAAACCTCCAAAAGTCTTGATGTGATGTGAGGAATAGTGACAATGAAAGTTATTATATAGCGAAAATTATGGAATTTCTTTATCGCTTCTTAAATGTGGTATCAAAAATAAAAGTAGAAAAATTTAATATATAGTTAATATTATGACGATACACTAATTTTTGTTATATGTGGGATACAAAATATAATAATAGTAATAAATTAATTATCTAGTCAATGTTATATAATCTAAATAAAAGATTTAGTTTAATTTTGAAGGAATGTTTTAAACGAAAATTATGTGGAAAATTTGAATGGAAATTAGGGTCAAAATTTTCAAGAGACAATTTTAGTAGAATGTTTCCAAATAAATTTTAGAATAAAATTTTTGAGGGAAATATTTCAGACGAAATTTTTGGAGGGAAAATTTTAGGTGAAAATTTTTGTGGGGAAACTTTGGAGGGAAATTTTCATACTTTAAGCTATATGTTGCCATTGGGAGAGAGTGCATTTGTATCATTCAAACATCTTCTGTTTGAAAGTCATGTATTCTTCTGATAGTGAAGTTTCTCTTTGTGAAGCATCAACATCTTCATCGCATAACAACTCTATTCATATTGATGAATATAACAAAAATTCTTTAACTATGAATATAGAGTCATATTTTACACTTAGTCCTAACACTAAAGACTATAAGAGCAGCATTGGTGAAGGGAAGGATGACAAATTTCAAATAAATAGAGAGTCACATTTTCAACTTAGTCCTAATCCTATTGACTATGAGAGCAACAGTGACAAAGGTCGGGATGAAGAATTTCCAATAAATCGAGAGTCATATTTTCCACTTAGTGCTAATCCTAAGAACTATGAGAGTAGTAGTGACAAAAGGCAGGATGAATAATTTCTAGTAAATCGAGAGTCACATTTTCCACTTAGTCCTAATCCTAAGGACTATGAGAGCAGCAGTGGTGAAGGGAGGGATGAAGATTTTTTAGTAAATAGAGAGTCACATTTTCCACTTAGTCCTAATCCTAAGGCCTATGAGAACATCAGTGACAAAGGGCAGGATGAAGAATTTCCAATAAATAAAGTCACATTTTCCACTTAGTCCTAATCCTAAGGACTACGAGCAAAGAAAATTTGAAGGATGGAAATTTATCTTAAAGTTTAGAAATCTTAGCAAATCTTACTAGTACCTAATATGCAAACTGTAAAATGTTTAGTGATATTTTTGCAAAAATTTCCATTATATAGTCTCTATAAATTTTTTCCCATTTATAAGGTTAAATAATTTTATAATAAAACAATTTGGCGAATCTTTATTTTTGAAAAAACATGAAAAATTAGCCCACCTGCGAATATTAGTCCCTAAAATTTTCCATGGCTATGAGAGAAACATTGAAAAAGCACAAATAGAGAGTCAAATTTCCCACATAGTCCTAATTCTAAGGACTATGAGGGTAACACTGATGAAGGGCATGATGAAGATGATGAAGAATATCCTCCAAAGTATTTCAAAAGCACAAATAATGGTAGTGAAAAATTTCCTACAACTGAGATGGTAATAAATATTTTTCAAGCAATGATGGTGATGAATTTCCGAACTATGTTCAGAATGATCATAGTGAGGATAATATTCCTCCTAATGATGATGAAAATGCTTATACAGAGGATGATGAAATTATGGATATGTTGCCAGTAAATATTGTATCTAGGAGTAGGAGTAGACCTTTTATTAATCCAAGATATTCTAGTTATATAAGGGGTAGGGAAGAATATCTCGTGAGAAGAAGTTCTATCAATGATCTCATTTCAAGTGAATGTTGTCAAAAGGATTGCTTGAAACATATGGATTTCAAGTTTGCATTGGAGGAAAGGAAGCAATATTTGTCAATGAATAAAAGCATGCAAAAATTCATATTTAGTGGGGTGCATGCAATCTACATTGTCAAGTTATGATTATCATATTGGGTCTTTATTGCTATGTAGAAAGGCTTTCAAAATGTTTCATTCAATTGGTAATTTTCATCTATTAAGAATCCAAGAAAACTTGGAAAAATATCCCACATTTTATTCAAAAGTACATCATAGACGAGAGTTTGGGCCATTAACAAATATTGCAATATCATGGATGCAAGACTTCTTTTCAAAGCATGGAGAGTGTATGCCAAATAGAGACACAATTCATATTCCAAATAATTCCTCAGGACGAGAAATCTACAACTTATACAAAGAATATGCAGAAGGTGTTGAAGGATATGGTAGTTTTATTACATATCAATATTTTGTGAAGATATGGAGGAAAGAATTCAACAATGTTTGTATTCCTAAGAAGACAAGGATGGGGGTTTGCAATACATGTGCTTCTCTTAAATAAGAAAAGGACAAATGTCAAGGGGCAAAAATAAGTAAGTATGATCTGAATAGAAAATAGCATCAACCCATGGTATTCATCCATCCATGTTATTCATCCACCCATGGAATGCCCATTAAACAAAAAGAGGAGAATGCCCAATAAACAAAACCACAAAGAAATTTTTTATTAAAATGAAAAATAACTGTAAAAGCTACATTGTTGCAGACAAACTATCCTTTTACAAAATGTGACTTGTTACTTATAGTCTTTTTAAGTTACAATACCACGGGTCAATTCCATGGGTGAAAGAATACCATGGGTGGATGTCACAATACCATGGGTGAATGAATACCATGGGTGGATGTCACTTACAATACCATGGGTAAATTCCATGGGTGGATGAATAACATCGATGGATGAATACCATGGGTTGATGCATTTTCTATTCGGATCATTTCTTCCTCCTTAAGAAGCAATGGTCCCCATTCAGTGAAGTTCCCTCTTGCGAAGCCTTTGTTGAATATGAAGAGCCACTGAAGAGAAGGGTTTTATATGGTCAACCCATAACCACAATGAACGAAGATTCGAGGATAGAGATACCCTGCAATGCTTGTGACCAACTGTGATACTACAGTGTGTGGCCTAGAAAATTGACTTCGATGAAGTGTGGGTTTGTGGATGGCCCATAACCATGATGAACGAAGATCCGAGGATAGAGATACCTTGTAATGCTTGTGACCAACTGTGATACTGACAGTGCGTGGCCTAGTAAATGGAATTCAATGAAGTGTGGGTTTTTGGATGACCCATAACCATGACAAACGAAGATCTGAGGAGAGAGATACCCTATGATTCTTGTGACCAATTGTGATGCTAACAATGTACGGCCTAGCAAATAGACTTCGACGACAAGGATTTTGTGCAGTTGACCCATAACGTGATGTTGGTTGTTGATGAAGTAGCAAGTGCCTACATAGACTGGGGTGGGAGGGCACATCTCCAAAGAACCCAAGACGAATGTTACTATGCTGAAACTTATGAATGTGAAGCAGGTGCTTACTAAAGCAGGGTGGGAGGGCACATCTCCATAGGGAATCGCTCCAAGTGCTGCTCCAAAATTAAAATGGACATAACTTGATCAATATAACTCAGAATCTTTATTATAACCTATTTTGGGAAACAGAATGACCATTCTGCATTTTTCCATGTGTTGGAAATCCTTATATGGACACTCTTGAATCTGAAATTCGCGTTGCAATTGTTTCACCGTCACAAAATGTTCTGAAAAAATAGCTTATTTTAAATCAGTGATATTTCCCACATCTGAACTCCGATTCAACCCATTTGTTTTTTTGAAATTGGATGATTTTTTGAGAGGACCTCATATCTATAATCAATTTTTTGAAATTCTACTCAAAAATTGCAAAAAAAAAGATATGAGAGCCGCCATCCACGAATTGTTGCCAGAAACATTTCTGCAACATAGCTGATTTTAAATTAGTGATATCTCCCTCATCCGGACTCCAATTCGGCCAATTGTTTTTAAGAATTTGGGTATTTTTCGCAAGGAATACAAATCCGTTATCGTTTTTGGTAAATTTTGCACCAAAATTTTCAGATCTAATCTGCAAACTCATCGCCCAAAAACATTCCTGCAAAAAAATGAAAAAAGAAAAATTCTTCCCGCTTGGCCCAAGAAAATGCTCTGTGGAGGATGTAGCACATGCCTGAATTTTGTTGAATATTGCTGCAAAATTTGAAATTGAAATATGCATCAAACCATCATTCCCATGGAATCATAACCTGCTCTGATACCACTGATCCGTATCTTGGGTGGAGGCCCCCAAGATCTAAAAAATTGAAATGGATCTTGGAAGGAGAGGCCCCCAAGATCTCAAAAATTGAAATGCTAGGAGAGAAATAGGAGAATACCCAATAAACAAAACCAGAAAGAATTTTTTTATTAAAACGAAGAATAACTGTAAAAGCTACATTATGGTGGACAAACTGTCCTTTTACAAAATGCGACTTATTATTTATAGTCTTTTTAAGTTACAATACCATGGGTCAATTCCATGAGTGAATGAATACCATGGGTGGATGACTTACAATACCATGGGTAAATTCCATGGGTGGATGAATAACATGGATGGGTGAATACCATGGGTTGATGCCATTTTTTATTCGGATCAAAGCATTCATAACATTATCTTTTAGAATTGTAAAGTTATCAACTATGAATATGCATTTATTAATAGGTTTATTTTACATTATGTGTAGATTCCATTGTCAAAGCACTTCAAGAGGATCGCAAACAACAAACAAGTGAAAAGAAAAAGTTGTACAAGCATTGAAATAAGTGTTATGATAATCTAAATAAATATTTGGAGAAGATATCTTCCATACCATCAATTATCAAACCCAAATATTTATTTAGATTATCATAACACTTATCTTCTCTATTTTCAACTGTGACTACACATTTGAAAGAGTTGTTCTTAACTTTGATAGTTGGTGAGAGCTAGTATTGCAACAAGAATGCTACAACTCCTAGGCTACCAAATTTACTTTTATCAACCCGGTAGTTCGTAATAAACTTGGAAGTGTTGGTGCTATATGCACAAGTACTAGTTCTCACTACAGGTTGTCACTTGGTCGGCTGGCGTGAGATCACTAGGAGCTCAAGCCAACTTCTATAGGTTTCAGAAGAAGCTCTATGTGTGATTAAAGGAAAGACGGATTACTTTACAGATGCTATTCTAACTGTAGAAAGGAGAAAGACTGGAATGTAAAGCAAAACCTAGTAAACCCTAATTGACAAGCTAATTCTACTTTTGCCAAAAACACTATGAAAACCATGAAAGAAATGCCATTACCTACTTAAGGAAGTAAAAAACATCTAACCATGCTATTTCTAGAAGTAAATAAGCAAAAAACAAATTTTTGAATTTTTATGTGTTTTTAAGTGAATTTAACATACATCTAATTTATTATGTGCGAGTGTGGCAACAAACAGGTGTCGTTAAAGGGCAGTTTTGGAGGTTGGGAGGATGTAGGATGGTGTGGATGGGTCCTAGGAGGTCTTAGGTCGCTTTCTGGAGGCTTTTCCCACACTCAGCCTTCAAAAGAAAGCCTACAAGGAAAATTACAAGAGGACACAGGAACCCTAACCCAAGAGCTTCAGCCCTCTGAGGTAACTCAGTGCTAGCTCAAAAATGATTCCATCTTCATTATCAAAAAATAACAAGATTACATAAAACTATCATAAAATAGTAAGCTCGAAATTTGTGCAGAGTTTACACAAGCAAAATAAAGTCGACCCTAGTGAGGCCCTAGGCCTCTCTACTTATACATCTAAAGCTACCAACAACTTTCTTAAAATGAGGGAGGCTTGGCTCCCAAAACTCAAGATAACTATCAATCATCTTCCACTTGCTCGACTGCCTTCTAGTGCATGATTCGGCTGCTTGTACTCGGAGGTGAATGAAAGGGAATTCAAAGTGAGGAGAAATAATGAGGGGGATTCCCTCTTATAAGTCCTCTCCTCTGTCTACTTCAGGTTATTGTTGCAGTTTGACCACTAGATCCTTGACTTTGACCTGGAAATCCATCAATAATCTACATTAAATACATGTTAGACCACATGACATAATAACTAACTCAACTCACCCTATAAGCATAAATATAATGAGAAAATCATACAATAAGCTAAGAGAATGGTTGATTTGACTAGGTTAGGAGGTAAAATGAGCCAATAATTACCCATTTATGAGGCTCATCATCACCCCCCTACTGAAGGTGTTGCTCATCCTCTGAGCAACCTAGTCAATCTCTTTGTCTTTTATGGCCCTGGTGGCCTCCCTAGCATTCCAGGCTTCTGATGTGGTTTTCTCATGTTCTCCATAAAATCCTGCCTTTCTGTCTATGTCCTTCCACTGTTCCTTCTCTTCTTCTTCTCTTCTGCCTTCCAGCATGCCTAATATGAGTGGAGGACTTAGTTTTAGGCCAATCTAGTTGACCTTTAGCCTTTGCATGGAGTGCTTGTACATTGGTACTCTTTTCAATGCCTCCTTCAACCTCATGGGGAATGGTATTCTATGATCTGCAAGCTGTGGCGTAGGGTGTTCCATCTTCTCATGCATGCATGCACACAGTGATCCCCAAGCAGCCTAAGCATATCTTCAAAGTGTGCAATGGCTTGTTCTTGATTGGCTAGATATTTAGGGGCAATCTGAGGGTCATTGGCAAGTAGGTTGTGTGTGCTAATGAGTGCCATAGGATCTGATGGCTCAGCTCTTATCATCAATGGTTCATTCTTCTCTTTTATTAACAATCTTTTCATTTTTTTTGCCCTCAATTCTTCATGGTTCATCCATGACGTCATGGCCATTAATTGCATATCCCCTAGCTTGGCATTGGGGTCCCACATATTCAGGTCTGTGAGGACCATGTTGTGTAGATAGAACTCTTCCATTTTTGCTTTTTCCTCATAGGTGCTTTGGTCACACAAATCCATGAACTGCCTGTAGTCTTGGAAAGGCATTATTCCTCTTTGTGCCAAAGTTTTTATTTGGAATTGAAGCCATTGATCCTTCAGATAGAGGCCATAAGATTTGGCTGGTGTTCTGCATTATAATGCTTTTATGGATAAGCTGGCCATGTATGCCAAATGAGTCTCTTTCTCCTATAGCTACCTCCTTAGTAATTCATTCTCATTCTCAAGGTGACTTCTTGTAATGGCTTCTCTGTCTCTGAGAGCACTCAATTCCCTGCCCATTTCCCTGAGTTTGTCTTCCATGTGGCCAATATCCTCAACTCCTTTGGACTTAGCTATCTGTATCCACCAAAGCGTTCTCACATTCTCTTTTTCTAATTCGAAAAACAGTGGAACTACAAATTTCAGTGGGATTATCTTGCCTCCCTCAAGTAGTCTATAATAGGAGTCAAGATTAGACTGGGGGTCAAGTTCTTATAGCTCTTGCGCTTCCTCTTTCACCTTTATCTGTCCTCCTATCTTTTCCTCAAGTTTTTGTGTCTCCTGTAGTTTGGACAGCGTCTCCTGTAGGACTGGTTTAGCCTCCCGTAGGTCTGGTTTGGGGTCCTGTAGAATGGCCTTTCCCTTCCATATAGAAGATCTTGTAGTCCTCCTTTCATAGGTTATGGGTGCCTTGGAAGGAGATTCTTTCACCTTGGTAGATGGTGAATCTTCAATGTTAATGGGAGTCTTTGATGAGGGCTGAGGTTTGCTTGTTTTAATTCTGGTACTCTTCCTTGCCCTAAAATACATGGAGGTTTTTATTTTCCTCTTCTGCTTTTGCTTGACTGGTGTACTGAGGGCAGTGAGGGCACCTATTGCTTCTCTTTCCAAAGTTTTAGGGGACTCTTCTCTTTTCTCTACCCTCTCTGCCTCCTTTTCTCCCTCTTCTATCTCTTTTCCTCCTCCTGCTTTGTCTCTTTTTCTACCTCCTATTCTGTCTCTTCGACTCTCCCCTCCTCTATTTCTTTTCTTTCGTCCTTCCTCTCTTGCTCTGCTATGTCACCATTGGCTTCATCTTCTCCTCCTTGTTGTTCTCCCTCCTCACTAACAGTAGGACTGACATCATAGGTTAATGCCTTGATGTCATCCTCAACTGTCATATTTCTGAAAACTTCCCATGCTATAGGGATTGTAAAGGTATGGAGGGCTTCTTCTACTAGGATCTTGATTAGGCCATGGTGAGCTAGCTGCTGTGAATTTCCTTCTTGTACCTTGGTGCTGGAGTCAATGAGGGAATAAAGGAGAAAGTAAGGGATACTAAGCTTTTGATTTGTTGGGGTATCCATGCCATATCTCAATTCTTGGAGGATTCTGAAATGATATCCATAAACAATGTTGTGCCCCTCACAAGAAATGTATTTGATCACTTGGTAGTTAACCTCATCCCAGGGATATGGTACACTAGCCCTCCTAATTCCATTTTTGTCTTCTATCGGAGTTTCATTATCTTGGAAAAATTTCCTCTTGGCAGCCTGGCCAATTGTTTTCTCATCTTTACTCCAAGGAAGCCCAAGAGGAAGGGTAGTGACCCTACTGATGAATTCAGGGGTTATTTCAATGAAGAGGCCTCTAATGGTTACAGTAGCATGAGTTCTTGTGTGAGGGACCAGAGGGAGAGAAAATTCATGGAAATTTCATCATCAAGCCCTCTAAACTTCTCAAAGAAATTCATCCGGTTTGCCCTTGTAAATATTTCCACCACTTGAGATGTGCATGGAGTCTAGTTGAGTTAGTGGGCTCTTTTATCATAAACCCCCCTGTCATACTGCCTGTACTTCTTTTGAAAAACCAGATATGGAAGTGTAGATAAATAATTTTGAGTGAAATAGAAAAACAGAGGGAACTGTGTTTTTTTTTTTTAAACAATTTTTTTTTATGTATTTCTACCCTCTTAAAGAGTCATTTTATCTTCAATTTGAGACCAACTCTTTCACATTTTGATATTCAAAAGAGGGCATTCATGAACCCTACCTCTTCATGCTGAAATTTGTTCCAAAAATCACGTTTCCTCTCTTCAAAATGACTCACTACCCCTCTTGTAGAGGCCCGTTGTTCCCCTTGTAGATTTCCTGCAGGTGCTCCTATAGAAAATGTTGAGAGAAAAAATATGGAGGAAATCAATGGAGGATGGTGGATACGAGGTTGTGGGGGCATAAGAAGACTGTTGTGTGGCTGAGTTACGAGGAGAAACTGAAGAAAAGGTGGTGAGAATGCGCGGGGAGGAGTGCTCATTACCTTTTATGGCTGTTTTCGGTTATGAGTGCTGAGCTGGCAATGTGTACATTGCCCAGATTAGGGCTGTTGGTCCCCACCTGCATGGTCATCATGACCCCCCACATAATCATCCACTCATTACTACATTGAAGTTAACTCTTCCTCCACTACCTGTCCTTCACATCTTTTGCTTGAGTTGATTGTGCGCACGTGCCTTCGTATGATTCCTAATTACAAAAATGCAGATAGAGGAGTGACTTAGCTACTTACCTATAATCCAAGTGTATTTGTTGTCATCGAATGTGAGGTGTTGTGGCTTTCTCTACTGCATGCCTTCATTTTCCTTCATGCATGTTGTCTCTACTTGTTGATGTGTTGTTGTATGTTTTTGCAGGTTCTTCTCTTGCTGGATTTGAGCTGCATGTGCCTTTTCAACCTTCAGATGTGCTGTCCCTTGCTACTGGTGCTGGACTTCTATGGGATCAGTTGCTACATTAATTCCTACAGGAGCTCCTGTAGCTGCTTCTCCCCTTGAAACTTCAGCTATTTCCCTATGCTTGGAGCTCGAGAATGATGCCAGAGGTGGAGATGAATGATGGAGGGATAGTAGGTAAGCTTCAGGTAAAGTTAATGGTGCCTTTTCCTCCTTTCATTTTTGTTTTGTTTTCAAAACTAAAAAATAAAAATAAAAAAATAAAAAATAAAAAATAAAAATAAATAAAAATTAAATAAATAAATAAATAAAATAAAATAAAAATGAATAAATAAATAAATGTTTTTCTGTGTTTTTTCTTGGAAAGGAAAAAAAAAATAATAATGCTTGGAGTGTGATCCAAACTTGGAAATGATGGCAAGGAGGTTTGAAGATGGTAAGATGGATTATAGGTTCCTCATGAAGCTTTTCTTTTCCCTTAGACTGTCTCCTGTAGACACTTTTGGCTCTCTGTAATTTCTACAGGAGCCTCCTGTAGAAAAAACAGAGCTTCATGTAGAAAACACAGTTTTGGAAGAAGAGGTACAATGGGGTGGAAGAGATGCCAAAAATGATGGAGGAAGGTGTGGAGAATATGAGATGGATGCTGGTATGAATGTCAGGGTCCCCTTGGCACCTTCTTTTGCTCCCTGTAGTCCTCCTGCAAACCTGCAATGCAATAAAAATTCATTTTTTCTTTCTCTCTTTTTTCTTTTTTGAAAACAACTAAGGTGTCTCAGAGAGGTTTTCACCTTAATTTCTTGCCCTAGGTGCCTCCAAGGGAGGTTTTCACCCAGGGATCTTATTATTTTACCCTTTTTTTTTATATCACTTGGCCACCTCAAAAGAGGTTTTCAATCCAATGATGGGACTCAAGCGCCTCATGGAGGTTTTCACTTGATTCCTTATTTTTTTTCTTTTTTATTCAATGAATGGGTGAAGTGGAAGCTAATACATGCTCCACTACCATCACTATTTTATTCAAATCTTCAATAAACTCTTGCTTGGAGAGGGGTTTCTTGTAGACTTTCAACCGATGTCCATTAACAAGCATGGGGATGGCTTCATCATCAATGGTTCTGATCGGAACTAAACCATTGTCATTGCATTTCTCCACAGTGTAGGGTCCCAGCCATCTTGTCCTTAGCTTGCCTTTGAAATCCTTGTATCTTGAATCATAGAGTAGTGCCCAATCTCCCTCTTGGAATTTCTTCTCCCTGATATTTCTGTCATGCCATATCTTTCTCTGAAGCTGAACTACCTCTGTATGGAGAAGGGCTTGCAATCTGTATTCATCCAATCCATTGAGCTAAAGTAATCTCTCCTTTTGTGCATGGCTGAGGTCTAGGTCTAGCTGAGCTGCCATCCTTAGGGTATTGAATTCAAACTCTATTGACAGCAAAGCCTTCTTCGCATAGACCAGTTCATAGGGTGTGAACCTCATGGTGGTCTTCCATGTTGTGTTGTAGGCCCAAGTGGCCTCAACTAATCTGTCTGCCTAGTCTTTTCTGTTGTTGCTCACTACCTTGGTTAGGATCCCTTCCAATGCTCTGTTAGTGACCTCCACTTTCCCATTGGCTTATAGATGGTAAGGGGTGGAAGTCTTGTGCTTGATCTTATGATGTGTGAGCAGGTCTTCAATCAGGTTGGAAGTGAACTGACTGCCTTGGTCTGTGACCAACTCTCTCGGATACCCGAACTTGTAGAATATGTTTTCCCTCAAAAACTCAACTACTTTTTTCTCTATCGCTACTTTGATTTATTTTGTCTCCGCCCACTTTGTCAGGTAGTCGGTGCACACAATGATGTACTGATTATACTTTGAAGGGGGGTTGATAGGCCCCACAAAGTCCATGCCCCACTTCTAAAATGGCTCAAAGGTCACTTGAAGTTGCATGGGCATTTCATCCTTTGGAGTGGGTTTCCCCATCCTCTGGCACCAATCACACTGCCTCGTGTATCTCCTCACATCCTGATGAAGAGTGGGCCAGTAGTAGCCTACTTGCAATATCTTGAAGGCGATTCTTTTTGCTGCAAAATGACCTCCACAAGGCCCGTTATGACAGGTCAGGAGAATGTCAAAGACTTCCTCCTCCGTGACACATCTTCTAAAGATTTGATCTGGCCAATTTTGAAGAGATTACCTCCAATCCAGGTGAAAGAGGCACTTTTCCTTACTATCTTGCTCTTCTCTTTTGAGGATAGGTGTGGTGGGAATTATGTTGAAACCAAGTAGTTTGCTATATCAGCAAACCATGGAGAGAGTACCGATATAGCAAATAGGTGTTCATCTGGCATTTGGTCATCCACCATTCCTTCTTCGCTTGCAAGCAAATTTACTCTAGACAAAAAGTCAGCAACAACATTCTCTTTACCAGGCTTATCAATAATGGTCAGATCAAACTGCTGTAGTAAAAGCAACCATCTAGTAATGCCAACATTTACATCTAGTTTGTTCATTAAATATCTAATTGCAATATGATCAGTGTGCACAAAGGTTTGATAGCCTGTCTGAATTTGTTGAAGGAATGCACGACAGCTAGGAGTTCATTATCGGTCACTATATAGTTTGACTCTGCCTTTGACAAGTTTTTGCTTATAAAGTATATGGCATAAGGTAACTTTTCATCAATTTGTCCTAAGGCTGCTCCTATTGCTTTGTTCGAGGCATCTGTGTGAATGTGAAAGGGTAGGGCCCAGTTTAGGCCTCTGAGAATTGGGGCAGTCACTAGCTTGCTCTTCAAGGTATTTAGGGCTTCTTGACAGTTTTCCAACCATATGAACTCAACATATTTGCCTAGGAGGCCAAACAAAGGAGAGGCTAACTTGCTGAAGTCTTTAATGAATCTCTTGTAATATCCAGCTAAGCCTAAGAAGCTTCTAACATCTCTCACCTTTTGAGGGGGTGGGACCCTTTGGATGATGGCAATTTTATTGGGGTCCACCTGTAGTCCTTATTGAGATATTGCATGACCTAGCACGGTCCCTTCAGTCATAAAAAATTCACATTTTTCCAGACTGGGGGACAGGTTCATCTCAATACACTTATCTAGAAATTTTCCTAGGTTAGAAAAATCTTCCTGAAAGTTAGAGCCATAAGGAGTAAAATCATCCATGTATATTTCTATTGCATCATGAACCAGTTCAGAAAATATACTCAATACTGCTCTTTGGAAAGTGGCAGGAGCGTTGCACAAACCAAAAGGAAGGACCCGGTATGCAAAGGTACCACAAGGACAAGTGAAAGTGGTCTTATCTTGGTCTTTTGGGCTGATTTGAATCTGATTGTACCTGCTAAACCCATTTAGGAAGGAGAAAAACCTTTTCCCTACCAGATCGTCTAACACTTGATCTATTAAAGGTAAAGGAAAATGGTCCTTTTTAGTGGCTATGTTCAATTCCTGATATTCGACATAGATTCTCCACTTACCATTTTTCTTTGGCACTAGCACCAAAGGAGAGACCCATTCACTGTCAGAGATGGGATAGATGAATCCTACATCAAGCAATTTTTGTAGTTCTTCCTTAACAATATCTTTAAGTGTTGGGTTCATCCTCCTTTGAGGCTGCCTGACTGGCTTCCAATCTTACTTGATGTATATATGATGAGTACATACTAAAGGGTGCACTCCCTTCATCTCCTTATAACTCCAGGCGAAGGCATCTAGATGTTTTCTCAGTATGTTGCATAGCTCCTTCTCCTGGGAAGTAGATAAGGATGGATTGATTTTCAATGTTCTTTCTGGGCCGAACTCTATATTTTTAACATGAAGAGAAGTGGGGTCGACCACACAGGAGATTGGTTGAGGGGTTGTTTTGGGTTTCTCTTATTATGTCTTCGAATGGTGATACACTGGGAGGTGGATTCTGAATCAAATTTTCAATCATATCATCCTCATCTTGCGGTTTCCCCCCATGGCGATTTCTAATGTACAAAGTGGTGTAGAATAAACTTCATCCTCATCCTCCTCCTCCAACCAGAGAGGTAGATCATGTTCTAGAAAGAGTTGGGCAAGAGGATATAAGATTAACTGCTTTGACATGTGCTCGTTCTTTATGGTCATGTTCCTAGCTCGGCAGCTGATGTAGGCATTGGTTGTAGCCAACTAGGGTCTTCCTAGAATGAGAGGATACCCAGTGAGCTTTGCCTTTGGCTGGATAACTAAGAAATCAGTAAAGTACTTCCAAGAATCAATGGATACCATCACATCTTCCACAATCCCCTCAGGGGTCACTGTGGAGCGGTCTGCTAGCTGCAGCATTGTCGTGGTCTTCCTCAAGGAGCCTTGGAGGTTAAGTTTGAGCATTGTGTCATTTTTCATCACATTAATGGCAGCTCCCAGATCAATCAAGGTATGTGGGACCATTGTGCCATTGATGTGGACATCAACTACTGGGCTTCCAGGGTCCAAATATTTTGGACAGATTATCTGCCCCAACATCAGGTCAGACAATTGTCCTATGACATTGATGGTTGGGGCATCTCTCTTGGACCTTCTTGGATGCCCAAAGCACTTCTCTTTGATCAACCTATTGTAGATAGGCACATCTTTTATGGCTTGGAGAAGTGGTATCTTCACACATAAATGTTTCAATTCTCCTAGGAGTTCAGTCTCTTCTGGGGTAGGCTAGATTGTCATGGATAGTCTCTCAGGAAAGGGTGGATTTGCATTAGGTTTGCTTTCCTCTTTATCTTCCTCAACCTCCTTGGGTGGAGGTTGGCTATCTGGGAGAACTTTCCTAGACCACAAGTTAATTTCTTGAATCTCCACAGCATAAGTTGGGCATGATGGTTCCCCACTATACACTTGATGAGCTTGTCTATTGTTCGGGTTCGGATTTGGCTGGGCAGGCATTTGGGGTTGCCTTGGTGGAGTAGAATGTAACATTGGTGGTTGATAGTGGAGGTAGAAGAGCAGGAAGAGAGTTGTAACGGGGCCTCCACCCCTGATGAGATGCATTCCATTGAGGTTGCGGCTGAGCATAGGATTGAAATGAAAGGGTGGCTGGTTGGGCATGATATTGAGATGTGAAGGACCAAGGAGGAGGTGTGGACCAGGAAGGATGAGTAGGGGGCCCCAAGAAGGTATGGAGGTGACATGGTTGGGGTTTTAGTATGCCTAAGATGTCCCTTGCATCCTCTGCTAGTATGGTCTAGGTCCATGTGGCCTCCTTTGGTTTATGTAATAGATGTGTTCAGTGACTCCTTCAGCCCCTTGGTATACATCTTTAATTCCGAGAAAGGAAGGGCACTTATCTGTAGAATGATCTTCTTCATAGACTAAAAAAACCTCTATAGAGTTCAATGGGCACTCATTCTTAGGATGCCTCCTAGTGCATCTCGGGCAAAAAATGGCCAAAGCCCTCTCTGCTTCCTCTTTTTTTCTTTTGATATATAAGGTATCCATTTGCATGGCAAGAGTCTACAGCATCTCACTCTTGAAGTCTTCCAGCATGTTTCTGATTTCACCTTTAATGGATGAATTGGAAGAAAAGGTACTGGCTATGGGTTGACTCCCCCTACATTTCTTTTTGGCTACTTTAGAATGGTTTCTAAAAACAGTCTTTATATCCTCATAGGATAGTTGGTAGATGTCTGCCCCAGCCAGTAGATGGAAGGTGTCTAAAAGGTCTTCCCGAATTCCCCTAATTAGGACCAACTTCAAAGACTCAGGGTCAAGTATACACCTGGCCCTTTTGTAACTGAGTTGGAACCTCTCTTCATAGTCTTCCAAGGACTCATCACTTCCTATGGTCATTCGGGAGATTTCTTCTTTAGTATCTTTTGACCTACAATAGTCTCGATATTTGTTGTTAAAAGCCTGCTGCATCTGAGCACAAGTTGTGATGCTATTGTCAGGTAATCCCATGAACCAGCGCAGTGCTGCATCCTTGAGAGTAGAAGGGAACAATTTCAACTTTTGCTTGTCTTCTGCATAGTCATAAGTTCGACAGATGACAACAAACTTGAACAAGAATGTGTCAAGATCTTCTGTAGTCAAACTAAGGAAGTGAGGTAGGGCTAAAGGACTAATATTCTTCATTTTGGTGTCCCCATTGGTCTCTCGAATGGGGAAGGTGCCCTTTATTCTCTCTCCATTTCCCATAGCATTTCTGTTTTCAGCCATTGGCTCCAGAGGAATGTTTTCTTCTTCTTCTTCCCCTATAGGTTCTTCAAATATGACTGGATGTTCACCTAAGGGTTCTTCTTGATTGTAGCCACCGTAGAAGAGAGAAGGTTGGCTGTGTGAAGCAGTGGGGGTGTTGAGCAAAAATTTTCCTAAGTTATCTCTACTCCTATGAGGCATGGAAGGAAATATTTTTTGTTGGTTTTTTGTTTCTTTTACCCACACTGAAAGTACCTACAGAAACTTAAATTGTGATTGAACAAAACAAATTGCAACTAGCTGAAATGAACTTGTTGAATGGAAATTTGCAAAATTGAAAAGGAAAGCAAGGAAATGCAGAACTAAAAGAAAATAAATGACTAGTCTGCTTTTGCCGAAATAAACTATTAGTAGAATGTTGCCATGGGAAACAGAAGAAAGCAGTAATCACAGAATAATCTGACACTTCCCCGGCAACGGTGCCAAAAAGTGGTGAGATTCAGTATTGCAGCAAGAATGTTGCAACTCCTAGGCTACCAACTTTACTTTTATCAACCTGGTAGTTCGTAACAAACTTGGAAGCGTTGGTGCTATATGCACAAGTACTAGTTCTCACTGCAAGTTGTCACTTGGTCGGCCGGTGTGAGATCACTAGGAGCTCAAGCCAACTTCTATAGATTTGAGAAGAAGCTCTATGTGTGATGAAAGGAAAGACAGATTACTCTACAGATGCTATTCTAACTGCACACAGGAGAGAGACTGGAATGTAAAGCAAAACCTAGTAAACCCTAATTGACAAGCTAATTCTACTTTTGCCAAAAGCACTATGAAAACCATGAAATAAATGCCATTGCCTACCTAAGGAAGTAAACAACATATAACCATGCTATTTCTGGAAGTAAATAAACAAAAAACATATTTTTGGATTTTGATGTGTTTTTATGTGAATTTAACATGCATCTAATTTATTATGTGTGAGTGTGGCAGCGAACAGGTGGCGTTAGAGGGCGGTTTTGGAGCTTGGGAGGATGTAGGATGGTATGGATGGATCCTAGGAGGTCTTAGGTGGCCTTTTGGAGGCTTTTCCCACACTCGGAATTCAAAATAAAGCCTATAGGGAAAACTACAGGAGGAAAACAACGAAACTACAAGAGGCCTACGGGAGGAGGTTGAGAGAAATTTTCACTATTTTGAGGGTGTGAGAGTGGGTGGAAAAGGTGGATGAAGGTTGGAATGAGGTGTTAGGGCACCTGAGGTCTACAATGAATCACTAGGAGAGAGAAATATGATTGAGCTTTCCCAAGGAGAGAGGAAGAATTTCTATGGAAAATGAAGGAAACTAGGGCATAATTGAGGTGAGGTTTGGGAGACCTATAGGGCATGGATCAGATGGAGGGTGTGATTGATGGTAAGATGGCCTACTATTGGAAGAGATCTACTACATAGAAACTGACAATCAACGAAGAAAATCAAGCAACCAATGAAATGAGTGCATCCTAGGAAAAACAGAGTTTTGCATTAAAATGGCCTACACTATGATGTATAAAAGGAAATGTTGGGAAATGCTGTAAGAAAGGAAAGCATGCAAAAAGACTATTGCAAATCAAGAAGTGAACATGATAAAGAGGATCTAAAGCAAAGCAAAACTGGACTATCAACCTACTAGAGAGCTGCACACACTAGAAGTCCTAGGAATGAGAAAAATCTGTGTTTTTGGGGCAGGAAGAGAGCCTTTGCCTCAAATCATGGTCCCAGAGGGAGGAAGAAAGGCCAAGGCACTATTGCTAGCTTTTTTAATCTTCTATGATCACTGCTTAACCTGCTACAGAAAGCACAAATGGAAGCAACCTATTCTTAACCATAAGAGAAATACATCTAACAACAAACTAATCTATAAACTAAAGTAAAGTAGACTCTTGGTTGCTTGGATTGGGCCCTAACCAAAGAGCTTCAGCCCTCTAAGGTAACTGAGTGCTAGCTCAAAAAGGATTCCATATTCATTATCAAAAAATAACAAGATTACATAAAACTATCATAAAATAGTAAGCTCGAAATTTGAGCAGAGTTTACACAAGCAAAAAAAAAGTCGACCCTAGTGAGGCCCTAGGCCTCTCTACTTATACATTTGAAGCTACCAATAGCTTCCTTAAAATGAGGGAGGCTTGGCTCCCAAAACTCGAGATAACTATCAATCATCTTCCACTTGCTCGGCTACCTTCTAGTGTATGATTCGGCTGCTTGTACTCGGAGCTGAATGAAGGGGAATTCGACATGAGGAGCAATAAATGAGGGGGATTCCCTCCTATAAGTCCTCTCCTCTGTCTACTTCGAGTTATTGCTACAGTTTGACCACTAGATCCTCAACTTTGACCTCGAAATCCATCAATAATCTACATTAAATACATGTTAGACCACATGGCATAATAACTAACTCAACTCACTGTATAAGCATAAATATAATCAGAAAATCATACAATAAGCTAAGAGAATGGTTGATTTGACTAGGTTAGGAGGTAAAATGAGCCCATATAATTACCTATTTATGAGGCTCATCAACAGTGCCATGGCAGTGTTAGTCATGGTGGAGAAAAGCATCTCTCCAGACTGTCTATGCATGTCCATTTGGTCGATAGGATGTATTTTGTTTGCATCAAAATAAAATAGGTTTTCTTATAATCTAAAGAAGTCTTTGGAAAAGGCACTTGGGCTTGTAAGAGTTCCATTTTCATCCTTCCCTTTTCACTGTCAAATGCTGTCAACAATCTATACTGTGAAGTAGATGTCTACTTCCAGAATTGAGCATAGACATTGGCCTTAAGAGTTTCATTCTTTTGCTTAATTTCCAAAAAAAAAGTGAAAATATTGGGTTCATCTTGTTCACTCACTCTTGTTGACTGTGTAATCTCCAATAGATTCTATGAAGATGAAGAGGAGGAAGGAATATTAAGGACATTTACCTCTGATCCTGTAGAAACCTGTGAATCATCCAAATTAATAATTATTGACTCTTTTGGACCCTAAACAGTGGTAACTTTAGGATCTATCTTCTGTTTCTTCTGATAGATGATAAACTCTCTTGAACTTTTTGCTAAAGATGTTGATTCTTCTCTCAGCCTCTTTTCCTGCTTGTCTTGAGAAATGGGAGTCTGGAGGGTAGAATAAGGTAGAATTTTCTCTTTTGATTCTTGGAGTGTGTTCTCCTCCCACTGTCGTTGATTCCTATATTTCTAATCTCTGGTCTGGGAGTGTGATTATAAGGCATGGTTTTGAGTTCCACCCTTAAATTAGAGATTAAGTTGAATTCAAATGACCATGTAAAGCTTGGTTGGAATCCCATATGCTTGAGAATTGAATCTGTTTCAATTCTTGCTGCTTTAGTATTACATATAAAAGGTCCCACTTAGGACTTGATGTTAAACTGAGACTTCCTCTTCCCTGAAACAAAATGAAGCTCATCCATGTTAATCAATTGCCTTATATATTCCAGAGAGAAAATTCTCATTGGAACATATTTAGGAAGCTTATAAGGAGCTAGCTCACAACCATATACCCTTATCTCTATATAATTATGGTAAAGATACCAGTCTCCAGTTTTGGCTTGGTCACTCAGGTACAAGACCCTTTTTAGCTTTGAACTGATTCTAGGTTCACTCCGGCTATTAAGAAGTTGTGAAACTGGATGAATTAAACAATGAATAAAATATGCAAATTTAAACTCAGTTGAGTTTCTTCTAACCAATGAGGTCCATTGTATAACTGATTGATTGATTTGTTGATCATCCTGCTTATGTAAATTTATTGGCAGCATGTATCCTTGTTGAAAAAGGAACATATGAACCAGCATAGAAGAGTATTTGAACATACCCTATGTAGTCATTTTCATCATCTGTTCATGCATATTATCAGCCAAAAATTGGCTGTAATTATACATGAATGTTGGCTTGTGCTCTTTGGAGAAGATGGATAGATAACCTAAAATAGGTTCATCTACCCATTGGTCTGTCTGGTAACCTAACATGCAAGAAACTAGGGAGATTATTTGTTTGGCTCTCTCTGGGAACATAGAGGTTGGATATGGAGGATTCTTTTTGGGAAGCTCAACATCTCCTGGAAGAAAGATTTCAAAAATTTGAGCTCTTTGGGGGAAAGTGAATTTATGATATAAATCCATGAGGACAACAATAGAAAAATGCCTAAGGGATTCATTCTCGGGAATTAACAGCATTTTGTTTATGGTTTCAGGTGTAATAGAGATCAAAATTTCTCCATTCTAGGCCACAACAGTTCTTTGGAGGGGATTATACCTAGTATGGCACCACATGGCCAAATCAGGGAATAAGTGGTTTTGAGGGAACATAAACATGGGCAACAAGGATTCCCATAGATTAATCTTGTCCTCTGAATCCAGGTAAGTTTGTTTTAGTCAGTGGTGTAATTTGAACAAGTCGAATTCACACTATGTATCAGTGATTTTAAGAACTGGTCTACTAAGGTGATATGGTCAAGGTCTAGGGTAGTAGCAGTTTTAGGATTTTCCTGGGTCAGGGTTTTGCTTCGAAAGGGTTGGTCATTTCCATTTGGTGCCATATTCTGGTAAAATGGAGAGGAAGAGTAACGAGATGTGGATAGGATAGATACATGAACAGAGGAAAACCTTTGTAAACACTGGTGAGCCTGGTATCTGCTTAAAAAAGTAAGCGAAGTTGGTAACAAATTTTTACTAGAGCCGAGCTTTAAAACTTGTAATTTCAAACAGTGGCGATGATGTCAAGGGAATCACACGAAAGGAATGGAGGGTTTATTTATAACTACACATGAATTACCATTAGGATTAAACCGTTACCAAACAGAATTTAGGAGCATTAATGGATAATGAGAGCCTGGTAACAATCATGAGCGTAATGAGCAAATGATAACGGGAATGTAGCAACGAGTATAAACAAGTGGCAAAATATGATTAGTGGAGGTAATGTGCAGGAAGTGATGTGACAACTGTTGGCAGGATGACGTGTTAATGTGAGAAGGATGAGCAGACTTCAGAGGGGGGGTAGTGGTAAGCGGTATTGAGCGGGGGGTTATGAAGCTACGAGGGGATGATACGTCGCAAGGGACCCACCAAAAATATACCACTTTTCGGACCCCCCGCCCCTTGTCGTTAACGCGAAACAGGCAAAGGGGGTGCGAAATTACTTCCCCACCGTTGATCTGGGTGGGGAAAGGATCACTGTTGAAAATAAGCCACTCAATAGTGCTTTGCAACAATAAAATTTTATCATTTTGTGACTTTGGAATAAAATCATTACATATAATAAATCACCCTTCAAAACATGATTAACTTCTAATTAAAGCATAATTAATTTATTGAATAGGCGCATTTGATCTAGTGGCCATTTTATTTTTTGTAATTCTATCCTAACCCTACTCTAGTATATATTTTGCATTTGGCCAAGTTTTGAGTGTATTTAGTCAATTTTTCTTCCTATTCTATCCTATCTAATTCATGTTCAACCAAGATTAAACAATTTAATGAACTTATTCTTTAATCTAGAGACAAAAATTTAAATGATTTGATCATGGTTAAACTGTATGATTCAAACCAGAATATTAGGTTGTGGCATTTAAACAAGTTGCACACAAAAACCCTAATTTATTTCTAATGGCATTTAAATTTGCTCACTTATATAATTATTTTTTCTTTTCATGGGGTTTCTTTTCATCATTTTTTATTTGCATTTTCATTCTCTATATTCTATTTTTTTATACCCTCTTTTTGTAAAAAAAAAAACTAATTTATAAAAACCAAATATGTTACAACATTTCGGATCTCATTATTTTATCTTTAATGCCATTACTAAAAAATGTTTAATTGTACTCGGAAAAGAAAAATGTTATTCTACCAACAACATTTTTCGTTTTCAGTGTGTTTTTTCATTTATTTTGCACAAAAAATTGGTTTTTACTGCCATTTTTAAATTTTTTTGAAAAATTAACCCTAAAAAAAATAAAACATCGTTTTGGAATACACACTTTTTGTTTTTGGTTTGTTTTCATGTTTTTTGTGGGTTTTTTGGCTAGAGTTCTTGTTTTGAGTTTACAGTTCTCGTTTCAAAGTTGCATGTGTATCTCTAGGAAAATGGAAACAATACAGTGTTGTTGAAGAATTTGAGTATGTAACAAATAATGGAGTAGTCTTTAAGTGTGAATTTTGAAGTGTATGGCGGATTTATGACTGGAAACCGATCAAAAAAATTGTGGCGAAATCTTGATGTGTTGTTTAAACTGGTTTTTAGCTACATATATGGATTCAACACCCTAAAAAACCTAGGGCACTTCGATTGTAAAGAGTTTACCTGTCAAACTTGTGATTTCAATGAATCCCTATCGAATTCTAGACAAATTAGATTGGAAAATAAACCAAAAAACTTTCTAAAAAATTGCACTTAAATATTACTCATCAAATAATCATTAAAAGTAATATAATTTTAATGTTATAAGTGAAAACAAAAAAAAACATAAAAGATAACCCTCCTCATCTTTATTACACAAATACAAATATATAAATAATAATTTAACAGGTGCTTGATTTTTCAGTAATTAAACACAACAACTATCTAAATATTATAAAATAAAATAATCTTTCTATATATTTATTTAATATAATATTATTATATAAAAACTTTAATAAACAAATTTTAAAATAAATAAAAATATTATATATATTAACACATAAATACCACTATGCATGGTATTACACACACTTAATTTTTGCTTTTGACTACATGTTAGTTTTCCTTTGACCAAATATTTATGATTGCTTATCCATAGTTTTAACATTAAAAATTCAATTTTGGTTATTTTATTTTATTATATTTTTAAATTTATTTATTTGTAAGGTGATCGGTTGAGGTCTTATTTATAGGTTGTTTAGTAACTTCCATTTCTGTTAGTTACTAATTTGTCATTTTTATTTTTATTTTCTTTTTATTTAACTTTTTTATTTTTTTTTATTTTTTATTTATTTCCATTTTCCACCACTTATAATTTTTTCTCCATATTTGCAATTTAAAGTGACTTATTATTATATTAAAAGCATATTTTAATAAATTTAATTTCTAAAAAATTATATATATTAATAAAAAATAAAACACACACATACATATATATTAAATTGTATATATGTTAATATGAACAATATTAGTTAATATTATTTCTTAATTTTCTAGCATTCAACAACATAATGTTTTATTAATTATTTTATTTTCGTATTTATTAATTTTTAATTTAACTAAACTATATTTAAACTAAGCGACAAATATTAGCTATACATGTCGTAGGCATGGTATAACACATCCATGTGTGGCCCCATGGTCATGAAAAATTAAATCTGTTTCTCAACCATCTTAATTCCCAATCCAACTCCATCAAATTCACAATGGAAATTGAGGTAGATGGATGTCTCCCTTTTCTTGATATTCTCCTCTCTAGCATGGATGATGGTATTGTCTCTCACTGGGTTTTTCGCAAGAAAACGCACACGGAACAGTATCTTCATTCCAGTTGTCATCATTTTCCAGCACAAAAACTACGGGTTCTCAACACCCTTGCGACTCATGCTCTAAGAATTTCTGATGAGAATCACTTAGAAGAGGAAAAATCTCATCTTTTGAAAGTTTTTGAAAATAACGGCTATAACAGGCAACAAGGCCTCAAAACATTTCTAAGGGCTAGTAAAGAATCAAGGATTAAACCTTCTCATGACAATATAATCTCCAGTGTTCAACTTCCTTTTATTCAAGGGACCACCAATAAGATTTCTCATATCCTCAAAAAGAACAAAGTTTCTGCTACCTTCAAACCCCTTAATACCATTAGAAATTCTCTTAGATCCGTCAAAGACCCTGTAAACCCTAAAGACATGAAAGAGGTCTACTCCATCCCATCTTCCTGTGGGATTCCCTACATTGGGGAAACTAGTCGCTCCATTAACCAGAGAATCCAAGAACATGCAGTAGATATTAAGCACAACTGCTTTCATTCCTCGGCTTTAGCTAAACATGCAGTGAAATCCAATCACCATGTTTGCATCGAGGATTCTCGGGTCATCGCCAAGATTGAACACTTCCATCATAGGAAGCTTCAAGAAGCCATTGAAATTGAAAAATGTGAAATTAATCTTAACAGGGACAATCGTTGGGAGTTAAATAGAAGTTGGATCCCCGCCCTCTTTTCATAATTTTTTTTTAATAAATATAATAATTAATAATTGATTATTTTTATTTTTATATTGTAGTTTATATCCTCTTTGAGCTCCCTATTAAAATATTATCCAATCTTTTAATTAGGTCGATAGGCCTTCCTATGCATCAACAATTGTCAACACTTTTACCCTGCTCCGTTGGATTAGGTGAGACACTTTCAACTGGTGATTTGAAGTCGCGCGCATCGCATCTGGCAAGCATGCACTGCACTTTGACTAATTTTTCCAAATATCGGTTGAGTTGCATTCTTTTCACCTCCGAGTTCTGCTGCGCATTGAACCTCGCCTTGTTATGAAAAAATTATGATCATATGCTTGGTTTCTGTTGCCGATTTTACAGCCAATTGTTACGCGTTTTACGTCGGAGTTCCAAGACACCACTTGGGTGCAGCACAATCCCAAGTCCAGGTGCATGCACCTATCTGCACAAACTCCTCCCTCTACATTCGACACTACCCTCGCTCCCTTCATTGCTTTTCCAACCTCCCAAACCCTCCTCATTGGCAATCCAGGAAAATGGGAAGCACTGACGCCAATAAGCCTCTCAAGATCATTGGAGGAGCTGATGACTTCGGTTGTGCGCTCAAAGATTCCCTTATGGAACACCTCCGATCAAAGGGTATCGAGCTCCAGGATCTTGGCACTGATAAGCACTACAATGTCAGCTAGGCCATAACAATGCCCCTGTACAATACTTTTTATTTGAAAAGTTTTATCTCCTGAATTTCAGACCCTAGACCATAAAAATGCCCTGTATTGTACTTTTTCTGTTCGATTTTTTCAGGAAGTTGTTGGGCATTCTCAATTGTGGCGGTCGTTGAAGGAATCAATCAAATAGTGACCAGTGATTTGATTTCATTGTCCGAGCAAGAACTGGTGGACAGTGATACTTCTTACAACCAGCGCTCAAAGATTCCCTTATCAAACACCTCTGATCAAAGGGTATCGAGGTCCAGGATCTCGACACCGATAAGTACTACAATGTCGGCTAGACCATAAAAATGCCATGTACAGTACTTTTTACTTAAGAAGCTTTATCTCCTGAATTTCAGACCCTAGACCATAAAAATGCCCTATATTGTATTTTTTCTGTTCGATTTTTTCAGGAAGTTGTTGGGCGTTCTCAACTGTGGCGGTCGTTGAAGGAATCAATCAAATTATGACCGATGATTTGATTTCACTGTCCGAGCAAGAACTGGTGGACTGTGATACTTCTTACAACCAAGGATGCAACAGTGGCCTCATGGATTACGCTTTCGAGTTTATCATAAACAATGGTGGACTTGACAGTGAGGAGGATTACCCCTACACGGCCTATGATGGATCATGTGATGCTTACAGGGTAATTCTCATGGTCTTTTGTTTAAGCAGGATTCGATCCTGCTACCTGCTGATTTTTCTAGTTTATCATGACTGGTAAATTTGCATGCATATGTGTAGAAAAATGCCCATGTGGTGACAATCGATGACTACGAAGATGTGCCTGAAAACGATGAGAAATTGTTGAAGAAGGCTGCGGCTAATCAACCAATTAGCGTTGCCATCAAAGCCAGTGGGAGGGAGTTCCATTTTTACGAATCTGTGAGCACTTGATTTTGTGAAGAATGATAATTTAACCGTTTCAAATATTAATCATCAATTTAGAATAAGTCATCTTCATTAATCTACATGTGATAACCCCTAAAATTTTCTTTGCCAGTCAGTTTCTCTTGATGCCATTAAATTTTTTTCCAGGTGACTTTAACAATTAATTATTTCCCATGGAATTTACCACCTAAAATGCTGTAAATTCCATTGGCTAAGCTTATCTTTCAGTGATTAATGCTTTTTACACGCGATTTTACCAATTGATTAATTTTCCATGGAATCTACCTCCAGGGTATGTTCACTAGCGTCTGCAAAACCCATCTAGACCATGTCGTGATTCTGTGGGCTATGGGTCAGAGTTGGGTACAGACTACTGGATTGTTAAGAATTCTTGGGGAAAGAGCTGGGGAGAGGAGGGATTCATCAGACTACTGAGGAACCTTGAAGAAGCTTCAACAGGTATTTGTGGTATAGCAATGGAGGCATCTTACCCTGTAAAGGAGGGTGCCAACCCTCCAAACCCTGGGCATTCTCCCGCAAGCCCAATAAAGCCTCCCACTGTGTGTGACAGCTATTATTCCTACCCTCAGAGCAACACCTGTTGCTGCATGTATGACTTTGGAGGCTACTGCGATGCCTGGGGCTACTGCCCTCTTGATTCGGCCACCTGTTGTGATGATCACTACAATTGCTGCCCTAATGAGTACCCAGTCTGCGATCTTGATGGTGGGAACTGCCTCAAGGTAGTACCAATATTCCTAACCATTCATTTCAAGTTTGCAAATTCGTTAGATTCGATCTCAAATTTCTGATATTGTGTATTTTTTGGGGATAAATTGTTGTTGTCACAGAGTAGCAAGGATCCATTTGGAGTGAAGATGCTGAAGCGTACACTAGCCAAACCCTACTGTGCTGCTACTGCTACTGTTGCTTGAATAGTCGCTGATGGTTTTTTGCAAACGTGATTGTCCAAGGAGAAACTGATACATAAAAAAAGGGTTTCTGTACAAAATACTTCTGCTATGTTGTTGTGTCTGGCTTGGCTTGTCCAGATGGATCAGAAACTGCTCCTGTCCTATCATCAATCTTATCCCTTTTCATTTATGCATGTACAACACTTGGCTATGTTAGCCATTTTTATTGTTTGTTCTAAGGCTTATAATCTATGAACAAAACAACTTTATGATTACGGAAGCTATTATAGATCTTAACTCCAGGAGTTAAAGGTAATGTTCCATATTTTTCATTTGTTATTGTTATTTTAGGTCAGTAAGATTATTCCCAACCTGGGTGCAAAAGGTTCAGGTGTAATCCCCCATTGTTCTGTGTACTACTTGGAAATTAATATCTATTACTCTTCATGTACAGAATCTGTTCATTTATATTTGCTCTGTCTTCTTGTTAATCTATGAACAAAACTTGCTTGCATATATTAGTTTGAGATTGTTGTTGGCAACAGGTCACACACCTGTGCCTAAACCAGTTACCAATATAACTATGTCGGGCTGATAAATAAGTTAGACAAATATCTCACGTGAAATCTCTTATACCATTTACAGGCTTGCTAAAATTTTCGGCCATGGAACAAAGTTTGGGATGTTAAAATTATAGTTGCCAAATTAATGGAATTTGTGTGGAGACAAAAAGTGAGTGTCATATTTAAAATTCCAAAATGAAACACAAACCTAGGATTGGGAAGGTTCTCTATATCAGAGCATGAGCAGTCGAAGCTAATGAATTTAAAAGCGAATGAATTTACCGAAAAGAAGGATAATGACCCTGGTTTCTTTCATGGGTATTTTTTGTCTATTCTTCAGTATGCCTCAATTTGGTGCTCGTTTGAGTGTTTTTAGGGATATTTCATTTTTTTTCTTGCTTGGGCATAAAGTCTCCTAATTTGCAATAGTTGAAATATTTAATCTGTTGTAAATATCACAGAGATTAGCTTTGTCCTTCTGTTATTAATGTTGCCCCAAGACCCCCAAAACTTCATCAAATAAAATTGCCATTGCCCGTCAATCTCTTTGGGCATTATTATTTATCGTTACTGCCAATTTTCCATGCACATTCTTTAAACGTCTGTAAATTTTGCACCCTGAAAGTTGAATATTGGAGCATGTGTTTCACTACTCCCTATGCCACATGTGTGCTCAAGTGAAGCGGGTCAGATTGTGAGCCAATGGGATTATAATTGACACCTTTATGGACTCGGATTGTTCATTGTATTTTTTCTTGCAAATAAAGCTGCATTTTTTGTTTGCCACGCGATACGAAGAAGTGCTTCTATTATTCTTGCTACATGTAATGTTAGCAACGATTTGGTATTTTTTTATTTTTGTTTTTGCCTTTCGACCTCTTAATTTGGCATTGACCATGGTTTTTTAACGTCTCTATAGACATGGTCTTTGGAATGGCTATGGTCATTTAATTTCCAACTTCTAAGTTCTCCCTTTGACATTTAAGGTCTGTAATGCCATATTTAGCATGGTTTCGAATATTATATTTTGACTTTCTAATCGCACTATACAATTATGGTTTTCAATGTAGTATCATTCTATATATG